>PIJE02000291.1:225511-266653 GCA_002895965.2 Coryphaenoides rupestris | reverse complement strand
CGACAGTTGTAAGTCACTTCTGGAGATTAGAACGACAGTCGCTCGCCGCCTACCGGAGTTTTTCAAGTCTTTCGACTCGGACGTCCCGCCCGGAGTCGCGGCTGGATTCGTCCATCTTAGGCGCGATCACACGCAGGCGTCGCCGACGGAGAGGGAAGCGAGCCGGCGTGCTGGTCAGGCTGAGACGTCGTGCCAATCGACCTCCACTACCCACCATTCTGCTGGCTAATGTACAGTCTCTGGACAATAAGTTATGTGAGCTACAGGCTCGTATACAATTCCACCGGGAAACAAAGGACAACTGCATCATCTGCCTTACGGAGACATGGATGTCGGAGGGGGTTGCCGACTCAGCCATCGAGCCGACAGGATTTTCCGTCCACCGCGCGGACAGAACAAAGACTCTCTCTGGTAAAGATCGTGGAGGGGGGGTATGTCTCATGATAAACAGATCTTGGTGCAACCAGAGTCATGTGCAGACCCTCAAGTCTTTCTGTTCCCCGGACCTGGAGTACGACAGTGTTGGGTCTGATCGCCGACGACGACGAGACAGCCTACAGGGAGGAGGTTAGATCACTGGCACAGTGGTGCCAGGAGAACAACTTCGCCCTCAACGTCAAGAAGACCAAGGAGCTGATCGTGGACTACACAAAGCGGAGAGGAGAGCACGCCCCCATCTCCATAGACGGTGTTGCAGTAGAGAGGGTCAGCAGTTTCAAGTTCCTCGGCGTGCACATCTCCGAGGACCTCACATGGACCACGCACACCACACACGTGATGAAAAAATCCCAACAACGCCTGTATTTCCTCAGGCGACTGAGGAAATTCAACATGTACCCCTGCATCTTCAGAACATTCTTCTCCAGTACCATCGAGAGTGTTCTCACAGGATGCATCACCGCCTGGTACGGGAACTGCACCGCACTCGTGCGTAGAGCACGACAGAGGGTCGTGAGTGAGTGGACTGTATGTTCTTGACTGAGACCTGGCTTCATGCCGGTGAGTACACACCTTTTTCTGAACTTCTTCCCCCTGACTGTGCATTTCTCAGCTCCCCTAGAACTACTGGCAAAGGTGGAGGGCTAGCTTCTGTTTTTAAATCTACCTTTCAGTGTCGGCAGATTCCATCTGTTACCTACGCTAGTTTTGAGCTGCAACTTTTTGAAAGAAATCTGTCTCCTCCCGTGCTTTGCGCGGTGGTGTACCGTCCTCCAAAATGTAACAAGAATTTCATACAGGACTTTGCAGATTTTTTGTTGGGGATAATGTTGAAATTCGATCATTTTTTAATTTCCTGTGATTTTAATATACAGTACATGTCTGTTGTGAAACTAAACCCCTCGTTAAGGACTTTCTGAATCTCATTGACTCATTTAACCTCACTTAGTCTGTGATTGGCCCGACACATGAAAAGGGTCACACACTGGACCTTGTGCTATCTTATAGCCTGCTTGTATTAATGAAATTTGCACTACATGTATGTCAGATCATCTGCCTGTTTTATTTACTGCTACAGTTATTTGCTCTATGGTTAAAACGTGTCCCCCTCCACGTCGTTTGCGTGCTATTGGCCCTGAAACTGCGTCGCAGTTTTTTGATATTTTTAAGGATTCCATGATTTCTAAACTGGATAGTAGTTGTAATCTCAGTGCTGAGGAGCTTACCACCCTCTTCAACACCACTTGTGCTGACATCTTGGACTCTGTTGCTCCCTTTAGGACTAAACGTACCAAATCACTCCCTGAGCCCTGGCTTAATGATTCTACCCGCGCTCTCAGACGTGCATGTAGATGTGCTGACAGAAAATGGAAGAAGGACAAGCTTCAAGTCTCCCTAGGAATTTTAAGAGAGTGTCTTTCTGAATATCAGAGAGCTGTTAAATCTGCCAATCTTATGTCTCAGCTTGTTTCCAATAACAGTCATAGGCCCCAGGTTCTTTTTACATTTCTAAACTCTCTTATAAATCCTTGTGATACAGCCTGTATTACACCATCTTTTTTACTCTGTGAAAACTTTTAGAAAATTTTCACTGAAAAAATCTCTGCTCTCAGGTCTCTACGTACCTCCGGTGCCATGGACCCTTCTGTCCCCCCCATGTGCCCAGCTGTTTTCAACCAGTTTGAGCCTGTGTCCCTCTCCTCGCTTTCGGAGGTAATCCAGCATCTGCGCCACAAATAGCCCCCTAGAAAATATTCCCTCTCATTTGCTCAAATAACTTTTTAACACTGTTGGGTCATGTATTCTTGCTTTGATTAACTCCTCTTTTATCTCAGGCAGTGTTCCAGCTGCCTTTAAACATGCTGTAGTGCAGTCTATTATCAAAAAGCAAAACCTAGACCCCTCTGTTCTCGCTAATTTTAGGCCCATCTCTAAGTTACCTTTTCTGTCAAAAGTACGAGAGAAAGTAGCTCTCACCCAACTGCAAACATGTTTGGACTGTCACTCCATCTATGAAAAGTTCCAGTCTGGGTTTAAACCTCGCCACAATACTGAAACAGCCCTCTTGCGAGTTTTTAACGACCTCCTCCTTACTGTTGACGCAGGGAGCTCTGCTGTCTTGGTGCTGTTAGACCTGACAGCTGCTTTTGATACTGTAGACCATAAGATCTTCCTTTCACGTCTAGAGCACTGTGTAGGCATCAAAGGGACTGCCCTAAAATGGTTTCAGTCCTACCTGTCGGATAGGAGTTTCTCTGTCCATCTAGGAGAATATGCCTCAGCTGTGGCCCCACTCATGTGTGGGGTCCCTCAGGGATCCATCTTGGGCCCTATTCTGTTCTCTTTATACATGCTGCCCTTGGGGTCCATTTTCAAGAGACACAACATTCCTTTTCATTGTTATGCAGATGATATCCTAATCTATCTACCATTAAAATCCAGTTGTAAAGAGTCAATGCAGCCTTTGCTGGATTGCTTAAACGACATTAAAATCTGGATGGAGTTGAACTTTCTCAACCTGAACGAAAGTAAAACTGATTGTTTGGACGACCTAAGCTTTTGGATGACTGTGCTAGTGTTTTGGCCCTCTAGCTTCTCACAATCATCCAGCTGTTAAGAATCTTGGGGTCATTTTTGATAGCTCGTTCAAATTTGAAAAACAGATTAGTGCTGTTGTCAGAGCTAGCTTCTTCCAGCTTAGACTTTTAGCCAAGGCAAAACCTTATCTCCCCCCTAAAGATCTTGAGAGAGTTATCCATGCTCTGATTACCTCTCGGCTGGACTACTGCAACTCTCTATATGGAGGTTTGGAGCAGTCAACCCTACGTCATCTCCAGCTAGTCCAAAATGCTGCTGCACGACTCCTAACTGGGAAAAAAAAAGAGGGAACACATTACCCCAGTATTGGCCGCCTTTCACTGGCTTCCTGTCCGTTATAGGATTGATTTTAAAATTTTGTTGTTATCGTTCAAAGCGTTAAATGGGCTGGCCCCTCCCTACCTTGCTGACCTCCTACATCACCACACTTCTTCCAGAGCACTGAGGTCGTCCAACCAGATGGTCCTGGATGTTCCGAGTCCAAGGAGGAAAACCAGAGGAGATCGAGCATTTGCGGTGGCTGCCCCTCGTCTCTGGAACAGCCTACCAGCTCACATAAGATCTGCTCAGACCCTTACCATTTTTAAATCACTCCTAAAGACTCACCTCTTCGCCTTGGCGTTCAATTTGAGTTGAGCACGGCATCCCCCCATTGTGCCCTTATCTTTTTATTGTTTTTATTGTTTTATTATTATTGTTTTCATTGTTGCTATTGTTATTGTTACGATAGTTGTTTAAAATGTGTTATATAAATAAAACTGACTTGTCTTGACTTGACTTGGTGCGGACGGCCCAGTACATCGTTGGAGGTGAGCTTCCCTCCCTCCTGGATATATACACCAGGCGGTGCTTGGCCAAGGCGAAATGGATTACTAAAGACAATAACCACCCCAGCCACAAACTGTACACACTTTTACCGTCAGGCAGGCGATACCGCAGTATCAAGTGCCGCACGAGCAGACTCAGAGACAGCTTCCACAGTCAGGCCATCAGGCTGCTGAACAAGTGCTGATCCCTGCCCCTCATCGGCATCAGTGTTAGGTGCTAAGTGCTTGTGCTAAGTGTTACTGCTAGTGTTTGTCCTGGTGCTAAGTGCTAGTGTTACTGCTGGTAGTAGTGCTAAGTGTTGGTGCTAGTGTTACTGCTCGTGCTAGTGCTAGTGTTACTGCTAGTGCTGGTGCTAGTGTTACTGCTAGTGCTAGTCCTGGTGCTAATTTCTGGTGCTAGTGTTGTGCTAGTGTGACTGTCTGAGAGGGTATTCTGTGACATTCTGTGAATGTCAGCATATAACAATGTATATTTTATTACATTGATTTATATGTGTATTGCTCCCCTTGATATTTTTTGTATACTGTATATTTAATTTTATTTAATATTTTTTTTTTTACTTTTTTAATAGTTTTTTTTTGCTTTGAATTTCTATTCTATTTCTATTTTGTATTATTTTATAACTGCTGTCGGCTGTCGGGCGTTTTGCACATAAGATTTTCACTTACTGCTTATACTTGTGTAAACTGTGAAGTGACAATAAAATACTTGAAACTTGAAAAAAAAGGAGAATTCACTCCCGCGCACACAAATTTTACTTTTCAAAAAATCGTTGTGTCGTAAGTCACAAACAGCAATTGGCAACTACTACAGCAATCAGCATGACAAAAAGTATTTTTGTTGATTTTAACTTAATACTTCACACTAGCGCTCGCAAAATTGGACTTTTCTAAAAAGTAAAAAGCAATTTTTTTATTTTAGTGAATATTTCAAAAATACATTTCACTGCCCTGCCCATATAATTAGATTTTTTAATCACTACCCCACCCACAAAATTTGACTTTTCTAAAATGGTCACGTCCAGTATGTCACACCCTGCAATTGGCGACAACAGCAATCAAAATGACGTCATTTCGTAGATTTCTTGTGAATATTGAAAAAATAAAATTCATAATTCACTCCCCTGCCCACATAATTTGCCTTTTCTAAAAATGGTCACACATAGTAAGTCACACACTGCAATTGGCGACTACTTCAGCAATAGGAATCGCTAAATTTTCTTTTGGAGATTTTTTGTGAATATTAAAAAAAGATTATTCACTCCTCCGCCCCCATCATTTCCTAAAAAATGTATTTGGGGACATTTTCTATTTTATTGTGAAATACATAGTTTTACCTCCTTGTAGTTTATTCGTTTTGCCAGCAGATGGAGAAAGAAACCACGTTTGTGATAAAAGCTTAACGCTGAAAGAGATAAAATAGAAGATAAGAGAGAAGATAAGATAAGATAAGAAAAGATACAACTTTATTAATCCCGAAGGAAATTCTTGTGCCAGTTTGCATTGCAATACAGTACAATAAAACAATAGGGAAATCAACAGAATAATCCAAATAAATGAACAGATTTAGACATGCCACGAACAAGAATATTAATGTGATTAATTGTCCAAAGAGATGACATCTTGTAATTTTTTTCATTGAGATTCACTCCCCACATACAAAATTGGACTTTTCTTTAAAATAGGTCACGTGTAGTAAGTCACACCCTTCAATTGGCGACTACTACAGCAATGAGAATGAGAAAAGGCCATTTTGTTGATTTTCAGTCAATATAAAAAAAATTCCAAATTCACTCACCCGCCCAGGGCTGGGAAATAATGTAATGTAATATTGTAACACTGTACTACATTACAGAGGAATACAAAACAGTAATAATGAGTCTTTAACATATACATTTTACAAGCACACGCATTGAAATTATTTCATCCCATGCCTTTTGAGTGAAATATGTGGTTGATCAGTGTAACGTGAACATTATGAGACGTTTACACTGGCCATGATTATTATAGGATATGCGGGTTCGGGTCGGACTGCAGATCTTATGCCGTCAGGTCGGGTCGGGTTGCGGAACTAAGCGGGCATATGTGCAGGTGGTAGGGTGGGTTCGGTATTGCACATCATGGGGGCGGGATCAGGTCTCGTTCTATTCGTCTCGTAAATAGTGGGGGGCGGGAGCAGGTCTCGTTCTATTCGTCTCGTAAATAGGAATGCTCGAAAACAGCTCTATTCTTATCTTCAGGTACCACAGTGATATATTGCTGCCTCTCCTTCAACAAATGTACTCTTTGTAAGTCGCTTTGGATAAAAGCGTCTGCCAAATGCCCTAAATGTAAATGTATTGAAAATCAGACCCATTTCAGACTCCCGAATGGAGTTTGACTCGTTTTTTGTTTGTTTGGTTGTTGTTGGTTTTTTTTGCCATGACCAATAAAAACTTGGTTGACCAAGACTCTTCTTGTAGACTAACATTTGGTCGACTATTAGAGGGCAGCCTTAATAAATACCATTAAATATTGTGATATAGTTATAAGTCTTTATCGCCCAGCCCGACTTCACTCACAATACAAACCTACCTAGACAGACAGACAGACAGACAGACAGACAGACAACTGCACATGCGTTAGCCTTCCAATTTATTTCTGTCACGATCACTATCGTGGCTCCAGGCTCCCGGGCGCCAATGCCGCCCCTGGAGGATTAGCGGGGCTCCCGGGCGCCAGTGCCGCCCCTGGATGATTAGCGGCACCTGCGCTATGTTCGCGGCTGTCCGCAATGAGCAATTAGGCATGGCATAAAAGCCCCGGCTTTCCACCCACGGGTGTCGGACCATTGTCAATGTTTTGTATTGTTATGTCTTGTCTTCTGTTGTAATTCGACATACAACCCGGATGGATTAATAAATAAATAAATAACATTTATTGCACTGCAAAACCCCGAGTCCTGAGTCTGCGATTGGGTCCTACTGCTCACTCCCATGACAATTTCAGCTAAAGAAAGGGTGTGAAATGAGCGGGGGAGCCGGACCAAGTAAGAAACCGAAGACTTAACACTTCCATGCGGAATGGGAGGAGGATTTATTTTTCACAATCTCACATTTGAAGTGTGTTTGTCTGATCTACCACGCTAGTGTCGCTATTCCGAAGAAGGGAAATGTGGAGTGGCACTTTCGGACTGTAAAAATTACGACACTGACTTCCCTCCGAAAAGCGAGCTGAGAAAGAGAAAGGTGAAGGAACTAAAATCACAGTTGTCAGGACAGCAGTCATTTTTCATGACTTGACTTCAAATGCGGAGGCAGCCACCAAAGCATCGTTCTGGGTGAGTCACTCCATCATTAAGCACAAGACGTCCTTTCAAGATGGAGAGATGATAAAAGAGGCATTCATCGAAGCAGCTGACTCGTTGTTTCGGGACTTTAAAAACAAACCGGAAATATTATCTTCAATCAAAGCTCTCCAGCTATCAAGAAGTACAGTTACACGGCGCTGTGAAGTCATGGCCGAGGATTTGACACAGCAGCTTTGGAAGGACATTGCGGACTGCTGTGTTTCTCACTGCAATTGGACGAGTCTACGGACGTAAGTGATACAGCCCAGTTGTGCATTTTTATTAGGATGGTGTTTAAAGATATGACTGCAAAAGAGGAGCTGTTAACAATACTGCCTATGAAAGAACACACGCAAGGAGAGGACATTTTTCAATCCTTTAAAGACTGGGAGCTGAGAAAACCCAGCTCCCAGTGTGCAAACTGATGTCAATCACCACGGACAGTGCGCCCGCAATGGTTGGCTGCTTGAATGGATTCATTGCCAAGTGCAGGGAGGACGATGCTTTCCCGGACTTCCTCAATTACCATTGCATAATACACCAACAGGCATTATGCGCAAAAATGCTTAACATGAAAGAGATAATTGATGTGGCAACGAAGATCACCTGTTCTATTCGAGCCAGATCACTTCAATGATGGATGTTCCGTGCGCAGCTGGAGAAGGCTGACTGCGACCACTCGGAGCTCTTGTTACACACTGATGTGAGATGGCTGAGTCGGGGGAAATTCCTGCAGAGATTTCGAGAGCTCTGTCCGGAGATAAGGGAGTTTCTTCTTGCTGTTAAACATGCAGAACACAACCAACTCAATGACGATCAGTGGCTGTTGGACTTGGCATTTTTAACCGATCTGACCAACATGTTGAATGAGCTGAATTTGGAGCTGCAAGGAAAAAACAAAACCGTGGTCAATATGATCAGCTCAGTGAATGCTTTCAAACGAAAGATGCAACATCTGTCCTCGAAGCTGCAGTGCCATGATTTTGGGAACTTTCAAAACCTTGCGTCAGAGCTGGAAACGCAACAGAAGGCGAGTGCGCAACTGAACGTTGCACGCTACACAGAGCAGATTGACAATTGTCGGACAGAGTTTGAAAAACGCTTTCAAGACTTTGCTTTACTCGAGCCAGTTGCTACATTTATGTGCTACCCATTTCGGGAAGATATTGAGGTTGATCCACTCGCATAAAAAATTGCAACGCTGTTTCACCTGAACTCGTCTGGAGTGGAGGATGAGATTTTGACACGACAGGCTGACATTCAGCTGAAGTCCAGGGCTCATGGACAGTTTTGGAACTTACTCACAGAGGAAAAGTACCCAAACATGAGGAAATGTGCTACCTCCTTGCATTATTTGGATCTACTTATTTATGTGTCAGCCTTTTCCCACATGAAGATTATTAAGTCCAAATACCGTTCCACCATAACTGATGATCATTTGGAGGCCTGCTTGAGGCTGGCTATCAGCAGCTACTGTCCAGACTATGCAACCCTGGCTGATTCCATTCAGTGCAGTGTTAATTTTGGCAGCTATTTTAGATTTACTCTTAGTCTTAGTCTTTAGACGAAAATGCATATTAGTTTTAGTCCCATTTAGTAATTTTTATCCTTCTTAGTTTTAGTCTAGTTTTCGTCGACGGAAACTCAGAACATTTTAGTCTAGTTTTCGTCGACGAAAACTCATAAAATATTAGTCTAGTTTTAGTCACATTTAAAAAATAAGATGATCGGAACTGCGGTGAACAACAGACCGGGTATCCTTCTAATGATGTATTGCATAGATCGATTTGATGCATTCATCTGATTGATAAAAACCCGACAATGCGCGCCTGCCCCTCCCCCCCCCCCCCTCCTCGCTGGACCTTATCAACTGTTATAAGACGCAGAAGCGCCTGGTCCTGTTCAACTTTACTTGAATGAGCGTAGAAAGACTGGATGTTTTGATCAAGATCACCAGCAATGAGCTGATAAGTGTGACTAGAGTCCGTCTTCTTGGTGTGTGTGTGTGTGTGTGTGTGTGGAAGAAATCGCCGGCAACAACACACACCAAGAAGACGGACTGTAGTCATGCTGATCAGCTCATTGCTGGTGATCTTGATCAAAACGTCCAGTCTTTCTACGCTCATTCAACTAAAGTTGAACAGGACCAGGCGCTTCTGCGTCTTAATAAGGTCTAGCGACCACCGCCAGGAATGTCGCATTTTCTTCACATTCTCCCGTCTATGATGATCTTTTGATGGTTTGTTTTTTTCCCACTGTAGAAACAACCACCGGCTCCTCTGTTCCATCAAAGTTATTCATTATTTAATTCAATGAATAATTTCGCTTAAAATCTCTCAGGATATGTGTGTGTGTGTGTGTGTGTGTGTGTTGTCTCTGACAGGACTTTGACAGCTGTCACTAGGCTAGTTAAGTCATGGGAATGGCGCGCTGTGATTGGCTGAGCGGATGAGTCTGCTGAAAATCTGCCGTGGCGTTTATCACAGTTTGGAAAGAAAGGGAATAATATAATAATATAATAATATAATGCAGAGAAACTAGCCGGTTGTCGCGTTTTGCGGAAACGATGTATTTTTTTAAATGGCGCTTATTGCGTTTTGGAATCAAACTCTTTAATAATTCATTCAATTTTGAATGTCCGTTAGTCCACCACTAACATTTTCGTCTCGTCTCGTCAACGAAAGTAAAAATAGATTTAGTCACAGTTTTTATTTTCAAAGATCCGTTTTCGTCACGTCAACGTCACGTCTTAGTCATGGGAAAAAGGTCGTTAACGCATATTTTTCGTCAAACATTTCGTTTACGAAATTAACACTGATTCAGTGCAAGTCATCAGAGTAAAGGCTGCTCCATACTCCGCGAGAAGCGAGAACTTTGTTCTCGTACCTAGGGCTGCGAGAACAAGAACAAAGTTCTCGCAGCCCTGGACATTTCATACTCCGTGAGAACTCAAGTGCAGAACTCCTGGGAAGTCCTCAAAGGCCCCGCCCACAGCAGCACATGCCACGCGTGCTAAGCATTGTGGGAATCAGAAAGAAACAACAACAACAACAATACAGCGACAGCACGCTAGCAATGGTGGAGATGGCAATTTTTGAGTTGATGGAGGAGGAGGAAGATTTGTTGTTACTATTCGCGATTGCCGAGGAAAAAAAGAGTGAACGTAGGTGGCATGTGCGACCACTCAATACGACCAGAGTTGAGCAGGGCGAGTACAGTGTCTTGGTTCAACAGATGCGGGAGATAGACGACGAGAGACACTTTTCTTATTTCAGGATGTCGCCCAGTCGTTTTGACGACCTTGTCCATCGGATCACGCCGTTCATTCAGCATGCACCCACACACAGTATGCCGATCTCTACCCAGGAGAGATTAGCGGTCACACTGCAAATATTAGCTTCTGGGAGCTCACAGAACAGTGTGGCCACTAGCTACAAAATGGGATTGACTACTGTGTGTTCAATTGTCTCCGAGGTGACCAAGGCGCTCTGGCTGGCCTTGAAGGATGAGTTTGTGTCCTTTCCATCACCGGCAGAGATGGTTGAGATGGATCGCCCAGGACTTTTGGAGGCTGTGGAACTTTCCCAATTGTGTTGGGGCTACTCAATGGAAACATGTACACATCAAAGCCCCACCAAGAGCGGGAAGTAGAACTTTTTTAATTATAAGGTCAAGCACTCTAGTGTTTGATGGGCACTTTGTGACGCACCGATATAGGTTCACGATGGTTGACGTCGGGGCCTATGGCAAAGAGAGCGATGGTGGAGTGTTTGAGCGGAGCTCCTTTGGGTCTGCTCTCAAGAATGGGCAACTTCCTTTGCCACCACCAGCACATCTCCCTAGTATGACCATCAAGACTCCACATGTGTTTGTGGGAGATGCTGTATTTCCCCTGCATGTCAACCTCATGCGTCCCTATCCAGGTATGTTGCTATTAATGTAATGTGTATACTGTACACTAGTGTATACTGTTTGACTCATGCTGGATCATGTTGTGACCACAAAATAGGTGTGAATAATACATGTCATTTATTTTGTGTATGTCTATTATGTACAGATCGCAATCTCACAGAGAAGGAGCTGATCTACAATTCCACTCTCGTGCTCGGCGAGTAATTGAAAACGCGTTTGGCATCTTAGCAGCAAGATGGAGGATCCTTGGCCGGCCGATAGAGTGTTTGCCAGAGAAGGTCGGGGATATGGTCAAGGCCTGTGTTGCCCTCCACAACTACCTTGCCTGCACAGATGTTGCAAATGCTCCAGCTGCGAGATACACCCCTGCAAACTTTACAGACAACTGCTGTTTCTGGAGAGCTGTAGCATGGAGAGTGGAGGAGACAGGTGGAAGAAGACAGCAACCTCCAGGACCTGGGGAGACTGTCAGGAGCCCGAGCATCTTGGGCAGCCCATGTCACTAGAAAAGACTTTTGTGAGTTCTTTCAGACACCTCAAGGTCACCTCATGTTACCTCAACTTGTGCCATGGCAAGAAGACATTATCTGGAGGGGGTGTCTACAATAGCCAGGGGAGATTAACAATATTAATTCCAAGGGGTGAAATAATGTCTATATAATTTGCATGGTATATAGTTGTGTTTTCTTTATTAAATTGTCTGGAATTGTAGAAGTGGAGGCAGTAAATTTGTTACACGAAAGTAAATGAATTTGTACTTTAAAAATGTGCAGATACTGACTACTCTTGCCTTGGTCGGTGTGCACAGTAAACTACATTCTTTTCCAACCACACTTTCAGGTTTATGTTTTCTCAATGTATATGGTTCTGAAAATACAGATTTATTCACATCAGCATGGAATGTAGTTATTGAAAAAATAAATTACATAAATAAATAGGCAAAAGAGAAAGCTGTCCAACTTGGACAGGTAATTTGATAAGGCGATTAAACTATATTGCAGTAGTGTTGGTGCCAAGCAGGGCGACTTTCTGCTCGGTCTCATGCATTAACTTTTGCAATTGCCACTTAAAATCAGACAGCAGTTCTGGTGTCCTCATGAAGTCTGCCACATGCAGGACGTATCTGCCACAGGGGTCCATCATTTGGAGCGTGGCGTCCCGTCTCTGCCGTCCAGCCTCCATCGCAGCTGCCCGCTCTGACCTCCCTTTTTCCAGGGCAGCGAGTGCAGCTTCAAAATTCAAGCATGCCGGGCCGCCTCTCTTCCTCTTCTTGGACCCCGGAGCTGGACCAGCAGGTGAAGATGGAGGAATGGTTGAAGGTTGGGTGGGAACTGGAGTTGAAGCTGGAGGCGTTGGTGGTGGTTCTGTTGTAGGCAATGAGCTCCCAAGGTCTGTGCTGATGGTGGGGAACTGGGAACTGAGTGAAGTCTGGGTCACAGGGGTGAATGATGGTCCTTCCCCGGGGTCTGAATCCATTTCCTCAAAAGCAAAATGATAAAAAAAAAGTGTTATAATCCAAGAACCAAAAATACAAACATACCGTAAATCCTCTAATAGTGGCCGGGGCCTTTATTTACTGAGCCGCAAAGAGCACCAGGCCTTTATTGGAGGCAGGCTTATATTAGAGGCAGGCCTTTATTTCTTAAAATGAAACTCATGGACATAATCCCTTCATTTACTGACTTTTATTGCAAAACATTGCCACCTAAAAACAAAACAAACAAAACAGTAATGCAAATAACATAGGGTAATAAAACAGCACCGCAGCCTCACGTCGGGAAAATACGGCCACTGTAAAATAAAACAACCCTGAGGTAGGAATAAACATTACCTTAATACGGTAGCCAGTTTACGGCAGTCAAAGTGCAAGCAAAGTCCAAACCAAAAATAGCCTAACAAAATAAATATTATAATATATACCACCATATCAAACCAAACTGCAGTCTCGTCCATTGCAATGATGTCCTTCTCCAAAATCCCTTTAGAGCTGACAGCCTTGCCAAAGAAATCCACAAACAAAACTAGTTTCTCAGTGAGGAGATCTGGGTCTTTCTGTGCCATGATGGTGCAACGCCAAAGTGAAAGGTCGTTGTGTTTCAGACATTTTTCCAGCCAGCCCCTGTTCGCCACAAACTCCTTGCCGGCTCCATCACCCACTGAAGAGTAGATCTCCTTTGCATTGTTTTGTATCATTTTCCTTGAGACTCTTGTGTTCGTCCCGCATGGAGTAGATCCAGTCTGAAAGTTTAGCTTCTAGCTCCAAGCTCACTTTCTTTCGCCCGCCACCAGCTAGCCGTGCTCTTCCCTTGTCAGCTGAACTCAGTTAATTATTCTGCTTTCTCCAGTATCTGATTCTCTTCGGGTCTATGTCAAAGTGCCTTGCAGCTTGCTCTCCCGAATTTTCCGCCACATACTGCAAAACTGTCTCTTTAAAATGCACGTCAAACTGTCCGTGTTGACCACGCCCCCGGCCATTATAAGAGACTGGCCTTTAATGGAATACAGGCCACTATTAGAGGATTTACGGTATGTCACTAATATGCACTATTATTGTACTGTGTACATGACAACATTATGTTTACGCATAGCACTAGAGGCCATACTACAGGTTGTTATAGGCCCAGTTTAATATCCAACACTGCTTTATTTATGTGTTATGTGTTATTCATGTGACAATCATGGTAGCATTAGTTATTACCAATTATTATTGAATGACAATCATTGTTAACATATTTTACTCACAGTCTCTCTCCCTCACTCACTCACACACACACATTATCTGGTGGGCACCATTGCTTACCTCGACTTGTGAAACGCACATGTTGGTGGTCGTTACACCGTGTTTTATGTGCGCGTCGAGCCACTGCAATGAGGTGTAAAGTGCTGGGATCGCATTGCTGTGAGGAGACACAGACACTGAAACGGGTGTGTGTTGAACCCAATTGCAGCACAATCACAAGCACACGTTTTAGAAGAACTTTAATTTTGTTCTTGGGGCGAAATTCATAGTCCAACAAATACAACAGTCCAAAATAATCACCAGACAAATGTTACGGGGATATGGGGTGTGGTGACACTCAGTGACACACTTAAACCGGGGACGTTGGGCAACGAAACCAATGGGCGTGGCGATTTAATATATGAGGGGTAATCCGTACAGGTGCAGCGGTACTGGCAGGGGAAATGCGGAAGTCGTTGTCGTATTTGGTGATCGCAGGGTCTGCGTCGGGCGGGTAATTAATCGGGCGGAGGTACCGGAGAATAGCAGGCAGGCGAATCATCGGGGACATGCAAGATTGGGAAACCGGGAAGCGAGGGCGAAGCGGGGAGACGTCGAACAGCCACAGGTACAGGTGGATGGGGATCGGGAAAGGAAAGGCTGTTGGCGAATGTCGTGGATTTACCAATACATTGACATGCGTAAGAGGGAGATCAGGAAGACCGAAGTTTGAAAGTTAAAGACTTTATTGTCACTGCCAATAGTAACACAAAGCCTGAGTCAAATCTGCAGAGAAGACTGCCTCACCCTTCTCAGGCTCTGTCCTTTAAACCCAGTCTACACATGTTACATAATTATGCTATACATTCCAAACCCTTTTACCGATACCGTGATAGAATACCATATACGTAGATACTCTCTCTGTTCCTCAGGAACAGAGTACCTTGTTCAGTTTGGCTCATGTCCATCTTTGGACATTCAGTCTGCGCTTCTGCATTGCATACCTCATCATCATATGCATGTTAGACGCAAAGAGCCTTCAATGTAACCATATTGGGAGCAAAGATCCTTCAATATGAACATGGGTGGACATGCATGTCCCTCTAGTTGTTCTCTGTATTTCTCCACACTTAATTCACACACACAGCATATTGGCAAGATATTCTTAAGAATGTACTGGTAAATATCTCCCATATTCCCCCCTTTGGGGCTTACTAACACAATCATCTCATTCCATAGTGATATAGTGATTTAGGTTTCAAATACTCCGACCACCAATGAGGCTCTAATCAGAGACCTTGGCCCTTATCACGAGGTACATCGAGATAAACATCTTCCTCTCTGCCCTAATGCCCAATTACAGGAAAGAAGTAAAGATCACCATGTACCTCCACAGTCCTCTGGAGTAAACCTATCATTGTAGGGAAACCTCCTTTCAGCGGGACTGCCTCTTGTTATATCACATGGGTACTTAACAGAGGTGTGGACTCGAGTCAGACTCGAGTCACAAATTTGACTTTGACTTTAACACCAATGACTCGTGACTTCACTTGGACTTGAGCCTTTTGACTTGAAAAGACTTGATACCTTCCCCCAAGCCCAAAGATAAAAAATTATGTTATTTAAAAAGTGTGCCGCGAATCAATTAATTTCCCTTCATTTCCTGAATGAACTATTCATTTCCAGCGAATCGACACTTAATTTCCCAGATCCACTTTGAACCAATCCGACAGACAGCATCCAATCAAGTTGCGCGAGAGAACCATGAAGAACTAACGTTACAATTCAGAACGACGGAGCAATATTGGAAAAATTATATCAAAGATTATTCGTTTGCGTATAAAACAACAACTTCCAACTTCATTCGACATTTGAAGCTGCACAAAGAACGGTAAGTCGAGGCTAATATTATCGTTAGATTGTTGACAAATTACATTGTTTTGCCAACAAGTTGATAATGAAATGAATAATGCTAGTGCAGTGCCCGTTGGGATGTGCCCGTTCGGACCGGGGCAATTTGTGCAGTGTCGCACTCGACACTGCACTCCGTAGGGTCCTCAGCAATACACCTGCCGAGTTTAAAGTCGATCGGGTGAGCGGTTCGCGAGATAATTGAAGGACAGACACACAGACAGAGATTCCTGCCATTATTAGATAGATTAAAGAGTAGTTTAATCTACAATTCATTTAGGGCTATAAGGCATTTTCTGACATCTGTTTAATATGCTTACCTCTTACAGATTTGAAGAATACCAGATGAACAAAAGCATCACAAATGAAGCACAACAGCCTTCAATCTCACAGTTCATGGAGACCCGTGTAGGGCAGTCCAGCATGAATCATCCACAGCAGAAAGCTATCACCAATGCAATACTGTCCGACTTGATTATTGATTGCAACTTGCTCCTGTCTATTGTGGAAAACAAGAGTTTTCGGCATTTTCTGACAGTAGTTGACAGTAAGTACAGCCCAGTGTGTCGCAGAACATTGACATCAAAAGTAGAGAACCTTGCTGAGAGACGTTCAAAACTGAAAACACACAAACTTTCAGTCACAGTGGACATTTGGTCCGACCGAAAGATGAGGGGGTTCCTTGGTGTCACTGTGCACTGTATGGAGAAAGACGCAGAGAGGATACAGCTGAAGTCCAATCTCTTGGCCTGCGACCGCTTCAAAGGCTCACACACAGCCGAAAGAATCTGTGAGCAATTTGAGGCCGTATGTGATGAGGACAACATTAAAGATAAATTGGACTATATTATGAGTGACAGTGCCGCCAACATGTGGAAAGCATTCATGGTGTGCTTCCCCATTGAACAAGAAGATGAAGTACATGACAAAGATCAACTTGATGACCCAGAGCTCTGGAATGACCTAACCCTGGAAGATCAGCAAACAGTAGATGCTGCTATGGCAAAAAGAAACTGCGCTTGCAGTGTTTTGCCCACAATCTCCAGCTGGTGGTGGGAGACGGTTTGAAAGAAACAAAAGTGATGACTCCTTCTCTTTCAAAGTTATCAAAACTCAGCTCACTGCTGTACATGAGCACAACATTCAAAGATGTGTTTGAGGCTGAATTTGGGGAAAGAGGCATCCCTGCTGCTGTCAACACAAGATGGAACTCAACACTGAGACAAGTGAATGCAGTTCTCCAATGTGATCATCTAAAGCTCTGTCATGTTCTAGAAAAGGCTGGGCACAAGGAGTTGTCGTTCACAGCATGGGAGTGGAATCTGTTGAAGGAGTTGGTGGACATCCTGAAGCCGTTTGGAGAAGCAACAGATTTGACACAGGGCGAGAAGATAGTCACAATCAGTTCTGTTGTTCCCTCTGTCCTGTCCCTGAATCACCACCTTGAGAAGCTGAGTTCCGAGTGGCCATCAGGGTCTTGGCAGTGCCTGCCTCCAGTGCTCCGGTGGAGCGGGTTTTCAGCCATGGTGGCATCGTACTGCAGCCCCATCGTGCACAAATGACTGACAGACTTTTGGCCAATTTGGTCTTTTGTAAATGCAATGCATCATAGGGCCCTGAGATAACAGAAAAAGCACAACCTTGTGGGTAAATGCAACTGTTTATGCATTTCACGTTCTCTCTCTCTCACACACACACACACACACACGCACACACACGTAGTCTCCATGAATCAGGTTTTGTCTCCCATCTCTGGGATCTGCATGGTTTTTCTCAGACATTCAGGCCAGTGTTCAAATTGTAGGTCTACTTGAAGGTCAGTAGCAATTGTTTTGATGTACCTTATAATAAATGATTTTAACTTTACGGCAGGATTTTTTTTTAGGTGTCTAGAGTATATCCGTAGAGAGAGAGGGACAGAGAAAATAGAGGAATTGGTTAGTGTGGTATGAGGGGGGAGGGGTGTCATTGATACCTTTTGAATGAAAATACATTTAATTGGAAAATAAGATAAAATGCTGCTTCTTTGTTTGGACTACTTGTTTTTTTTTTTATGAAGTTCAGTCGCACTTGTTTTAATGTGCTTTTGACTAAATGATTGTAATTAGTCTACATGTACATGACAGGAATAACGTGTGTCTAGAGCAGGCCAGCCGTTTTGTTTTTGTTGTCATATTGATGTCTTTCTCATGGCAACCCATGTATTTCCATGGAATTATAAAGTTTATTTAGAAAGTAATACACATTTTAAAAAGCATTCATGATTTGTGTAAATTTAATATATTATTACTCTGTTGTTAAAATGGCATTACATTTGGTGAAGAGCGCATTATGACTTGTTTAGGACTCGAAACTCAAAGTTTAGGACTTGGGACTTGACTTGGGACTTGTCAGTCTTGACTTGGGACTTGACTCGGGACTTGCCTGTCTTGACTTGGGACTTACTTGTGACTTGGTCCCACCTCTGGTACTTAACTCATCATTCAATAATCAATGGTTATACAGTAAAAACGGTTATAATGAGATAAACAAATTAATATGATAAAAATCAAAAGAATATATCGTAAAAACAACCAAAACTATTTTATCCATGCATAACAAAATACTTATATAAATGAGAATATAAGAATGATCTAATTCTTTCTCAAACCCCTAACTTTTCCATACTTTCACCATTTCACCAACAATAACAGTATACAATCTTCATCCCAATTATCATTTCACATCATGTTACTGTTTTTCTGGAACTCTTTTTACATGTCTTCTTTATGCCGAATTATCATTGTCCAATGAGAACATTGTCCATTCTTTCATTCAATGATCTTCATGTATTGGTGTGCTGTATACATGCGGGGTTTTGGGCAGTATTGTAGTTATTTCTTCTTTGTCTTCAGGTCGTTTATGTGGCTCACATGGAGAGGTTACTAGCACAATCACATGTGAGCCTTCTCGGGGAGATCAATCGTCTTTCAGAGATTAAGCTTTCATTGGCCCATACCACTCATCATCATCACCATGGCCGTTATTTCCCACATGTTCCCATTCTAACCCTTTTGACTCAACTATGTCTGCCACTGTGAGGACCATCTCTTTTTCCATCCTAGACGCTATCATGGATCTCAATATGGGAATACAACAACAAAAAATCAATCCCATTATTATTAGTACTACCAAGAGTGTCATACCTATTTTCATCAACATGCCTCCCCAATTTCCCGATCCAAAATTCAAACATGAAAACCAATCTTGACCATGTCCTGCATTGTCAGTTTTCTATTTCGCAATTGTGAATGAGCCTTCATTCACAATTGAGATACAGTATTATTTGAGATACAGGTGCAACACATGTCTCCTATGAGAGCACATACTCCTCCTTTCTCTGCTAGCAACCAATCTAAGGCTTGCCTATTTTGCCAAGCCATAGAGCTTGTAGCTTTCAATTAATAATAATAATAATAATAATAATAATAATAATAATAATAATAATAATTCAAATTTATTGAGCGCATTTCTAGAACCCAAAGCGCTGTACATGGGAGGATCAGTTAAAAATGAAAAAAAAAAAAAAAAACTAACATTTTTAACACAGGTCCTTAAATGCCAGTCTAAAGAGGTGTGTTTTGAGGAGAGCTTTGAAGGACTTGAGTGACTCTGCCTCTTTGATGGGGTCTGGGAGTGAGTTCCACAGCCGTGGAGCAGCACAACTGAATGCCCTGGCTCCCATGGTTTTAAGTGTGCAGCGTGGCTGCTGCAGAGAGATGGAGCTGGAGGAGCGGAGTGCACGTGTTGGGCAGGACAGTTTGACCTTGGTGATGTTCTTTAAGTGAGCCTCGAGGGAGAGTTGGCTGTCCAGAATCACCCCAAGGTTGCGGACCTCACTGGAGGGGACGGCTGTGACACCATCCATGGTGAGGCTGAAGTGTTTGCATTTCTCGATGGTGGCCTGGGTGCCAACCAGTATGACCTCTGTTTTCCCACAGTTCAACTGGAGAAAATTCTGCTGCATCCAGACCTTGATGTCAGTCAGGCAGCTTGTGAGAAGGGTGGTGGCGGAGTTGATGGTGTCACTTCTGGTGGAGACATACAGCTGAGAATCATCAGCGTAGAAGTGGAAACCGAGACCATATTTCCGGATGATATTGCCCAGAGGTAGCATATAGATGTAGAAGAGTAATGGCCCCAGAACCGATCCTTGAGGAACTCCCTGTCGTACTGTCATTATGTCAGACTTGCTTGACCCAATTGCAACAAAGTGAGTGCGGTCAGTGAGATATGATCTAAACCACTCCAAGACCAGCCCTGACAGGCCAAGGAGGTTCTCCATCCGGTTTAGGAGGATGTTGTGGTTGACCGTATCAAATGCTGCGCTTAGGTCCAGAAGAATGAGGATGCTGGCAGCTCCAGAGTTGTGCACCTAAAGCAGATAATGCATCGTCAGTGTAGTTAATAAACCTCTGCTGGTTATAATAGATATAATTAATCCATTCCGCATTCTTAGACACACCTATTGCTGGTATTATTGCTTCAAATCCTGCTGCTATCTCATTTCGTGCCTTGAATTTATTGGGTATGCCTCTGGGTTGTCCTATGCGGTCAATTGTTACATCTGGGTCCGTCTCATAAGCTCTTCTATGCCTGCGTAATTCATTAGTTTCTAGGCTGGAGTCTTCCTCCTCCAGAGAAGGTAATATTACAACTTCCGTAACTGCTTGTACTCTTGCGCATCTACCTTTCCAAAATTTAGGGAGTGTGGAGCGGAGCTCCTTTTTGCCGCAGATCCAAAACTGATCAGCCACCACTCCATCCTGTACTTGGTACACACAATTCCTCCACAATCGTATCATATATATCATACGATTGTCTGCTCTTCGGCCACCTTTTATAGCAGCCAGTGGTCGCGCATATAGGGACTCACAATCGTTTGTAATATTCCAAATCATGTCACATAGGTCCTCTGATATCATGCCTACGTCCTCGGCTTTCACATTTCCTTCATCATTTTGGTAGCATTCTAATCCCTGCTCTATGTATAAATCATCCTTTTCAGGTATTGTTAAATCACTAATTTCATTGGACAGACTTATGTCAATTTCTTTACATAATTTCATGACTCTGGACATAGAGTCACTGCCCCAATTTTTTCCATGGTGGTACCTGCTGTAGTTACTTGATCCCGTGTACATTAAACATTGCGCCGAACATGCAATTTTATTATTATCTGAATCTCTATCTAATCTATTTGTATATTCTTTAAACTCTTCTTCACATAATGTCCAACTATATTTAGTATTTGTTATGTACAATGCATCTTGGCGATTTCTAGAACACATATAACAGTCTGTTCTTTTTACTTGTTCTCCTGTGAATGCCACCCACTTATACCAACTGTTTGCTTTTGCCTGTTTATACAACCAGTCTTTAGTTTTTATCACAATTGTATTTCCAAAGGATTCAGGCCTGGACTGTCTTGTCGCTCTTGATTTCGAGGAGTTATTATTACTTTTAGCTTCCTCTTTTTCCTCAGGAATAATTGTTTGTTTTTCAAGCATCTCGAATTCAAGCGTTGATGCTGTAATCCTATCTGTAATAATCTCAGAATTAAATGTTGATACTGTAGTCATCTTTGTAGTGACATTATTCTCTTTTGGGGTCACTGTTGGGGTTATTACCACCTCCGCTTGTGTCGTTATTGTACGTTTTACTCCACTCCATAAAGTAGTTTCTATCCCATTTGTTGTTGGGACATTTGTTGGTTCGTTTGTAACCGTTGTTTTCTTCCTACCTATAGTTACAATCGCTCTTGATTCAATTGTCACTGAAGTTTGTGTTAGTTCACTAGTAGCTGAGACTTTTTCTAGTTTACTGGTATTTGGAGTCTCTGTAATTTCATTAGCGACTAAGGTTCTATCCATTTCACTGACGGCTGAAGTTTCATCCATTTTAATAGTAACCAAAGTTAGATCTACTCTATTAGTAACTAAAGTTGAATCTGCCTCACTAGTACCTGGGGTACTATCTGGCCTATCAGTGACTGGTATTAAGATTTGTTCTGATTTACTTTGTTCAGATGTAGCAGCTGTACTATATTGTTCTTGTATCATACAAGGGGCTTCAATTTTTTGTTTAAGATCTATTTTTATTTCCAACTCTACACTTGGAAACTGACCTCTCCTCAATTCTACTTCATATTTATTATTGACCTGGTCCCACTGATTTTCTGTTGTTACTGTCAAACACCAATATTCATTTCCTTTCCAGATATTTATTTCACACTGATCCGTTCCTACAGTTACTGTCCCAAACCTTTTATGGGTAGCTTCCGAACATAGCCTGTCTTCACCTAACATGACAGCTAAAGTCCATTGGTCATTATCCTTTTTTAATTCCTGTGGGGGTATCTGTGCTCGTAAGACCAGTTTTTCTGACCTCTTCTCTCTTAGTTTGCTTACTCTTCCCAAAAATCTCAAGACTGGCTGTTTCTGCAACACTTTCATATACTCCCTAGTGCTGTCTCCCGATACCTGGCTATCCCAGGTCTGCCGTGTTATTGGTGCTTCTTCCTCCTTCCTCTGGCTCCACCCTTGGACCGATGGCATCTGCCAGAGCCCGTAGAGTATTAGGAGCATACTCATCTGTTTCAGCATCCTTGCTTTGGTGCTGTAGCTCCTGACTGGGCTGGGTCTGGCCTTCCTGGGGCGGTTGGCTAGGTCTGGATGCGTCTGCATCCCGATCTTTTCCAAGCTCCTCCCTCGTCTTTGGCTGGGTGGTTTTGGTGCAGTGGTTGAGATGGTACCAGGTGGTGTTCCCTTCCACCTGGATAGCTGTTGGCGTTGCTCTGACCACTTTGTATGGCCCTTCTCTCCTTGGCTCGTTCCAGTGTCTCCTGAACACCCTCAGGTAGACCTGATCACCGGGCTCCACCCCCCTTGGTGGGTCGTCTTCTGGCTCTGGAACTCTGCTTTTTTCCTGTTGGAATATAAGCCTATGTATAGCAGTAAGTTGTTTAATATATTCCCTTATCTCCATTTGTAATTGCTCCAACGGAGGTCCCTTATGGGGTCCTCTAATGGTAGGTGCAGGCATGGGTCGACCCGTAAGCATTTCATGTGGAGTTAGATGCGTCATTCTGTTAGCCTGCATGCGATAACTCATTAGTGCTAGTGGCAGTGCATCTATCCAATTCAATTTAGCACTTGCACATATTTTGTTTATTTTTGTCTTGAGTGTCCCATTCACCCTTTCCACCATTCCCTGCGACTGAGGATGATACACACAACCTAACCTTTGTTTGATATGCAGCTGCTGTATTACCTGTTTTACAGTTTTCTGAATAAACGCTGAGCCATTGTCTGAGCTTATTTCTGTCGGAATTCCAAACCTTGGCATGACTTCTCTAGTCAAGAATTTGATGACAGTAGCCGCACTTTGATCTTTTGATGGGACTGCCTCTACCCATCTACTGAATCTATCTATGACTACTAACATGTATCTTTTTCCATTTACCTTCTTAATCATGTCCACATAGTCCATGACCAAATGTCTAAATGGTCCCTCAGGTGTAGGAATGTGTCCCAATGGAGTAGTGATAGTTTTTCTTACATTATTTTTTGCACATATTTCACATTCATTAAGTTGATTATCAACCATCGTTTGCAAGTATGGTGACCAAAAACCTTGTTTTCGAATTTTCCTCATTACTTCCCCCCTTGCGCAATGGTCAAAACCATGCGCATTAGTGATAAGCAAACCTAACAACGCCGTTGGTGCCAACAACATCCCATCATGGGTTCTCCATAACCCTGTGGGTGTGCGTACAGCACCCCTCTTTAGCCACATGTTTTGCTCATAAACTCCAGCTTTTTCCTGCATACGAACAACATCTTCTTCAGTAGGCGCAGCTTCAGGCATGATCAATACTGCCTGAACTGCCCTGCCACTGTTTGAGGCCACCTTGGCAGCCTCATCTGCAGCATTGTTACCTTTTATGACATAATCATTTCCTTTCTTGTGCGCTTGACATTTGATTATCGCCACTTGTTTGGGCAGTAACAGTGCCGACATTAATTCCACAATCTGATCACAATGCAATATGGGGGACCCATCTGTTTTCTTAAATCCCCTCATTTTCCATACTGCTCCGAACAAATGACATACACCATGTGCATACGCAGAATCTGTATATACATTTACCGTTTTACCTGCTCCCTCTTGACAGGCAGCTGTAAGAGCTCTCAACTCAGCCAACTGTGCTGAACATGGCTGTTCACAATGACAACTTTGAATGACAGAAAACGTTTTGTCTGGGTTCTGTCTCACCACTGCAAACCCCGCCTGGTTTCCCAAATGATCTTTGAAACACGATCCATCCACAAACAGCTCTTCCTCTGCCCCAACTATAGGCGTTGATGATAAATCCGGCCGTAATTTGGTATAAGTCAAAGAGTCAGCTACACAATCATGTGGTGTTCCTTCAAAATCATGCGGAATTCTTTCTGCTGGATTTACTGTAGAACACCTTTGTATGGTAACATCTGGAAATGTTAGTAATGCCAAATATTCCATCAACCTTGAATTTGTCAATACAAACTTTCCTTTTTCAATCAATTCAGTGACTTTGTGATGCGTAAAAATAGTCACTGGGTATCCCATTGTAATGGTCGAGGCCTTGTCATAAGCATACTGTACCGCAGCTAATCCCTGGTAACAAGGCGGATAGCCTTGTGCTACTGCGTCTAACTTTGAGCTGTAGTAAGCTATGGGTTGTTTTCGCCTCCCACTACATGATTCTTGCATTAACACCGCTGACACGTATCCCTGACTCCTATTTGCTACATACAATAGGAAAGGTTTCGTGTAATCTGGGTTTGCTAACGCGCTTGCTCCCTGCATTTCTTGCTTGATGCCTTCAAAAGCAGTTAATGCATCTGCATTCCACGTTAGTCGAGCTTGTAGATCTGTTGTGCCTGCGGTCTTCATAATTTCTCTTAATGACGCGGTTTTCAAGGCATAATCTTCTATCCAATCTGAACTAAATCCCGTCATCCCCAAGAATGTCATCATTTGTCGCACCGTCTCTGGTTTAGGTGCTTTACTAATTCCCTCTAGCTGGCTGGGTGCTATCATTTTAGTCTGATGTGCTATCAGCCTCCCTAAATATTCTACTTCCGTCTGGCAATACTGCAATTTTTTCTGTGACACCTTGTGTCCCCCTATTGCCAATTTGTTTAATACAGTCATGGAATCCTCATGACATTGCTCCAATGTGGGAGAACATATCAGAAGATCATCCACATACTGAATCAGAGTCCCATGTAAAACCAGCTCCTCCAAATCATCTTTCAGTACTTGATTAAATACATGTGGAGAATGTTTAAAACCCTGTGGCATTCTTGTATATGTGTATTGTTTACCTCTATACGTGAATGCAAATAGATGTCTACTTTCCTCTGCAAGTGGCACACTAAAAAATGCTCCACATAGGTCAATCACTGTAAAATATTTAGCATCAGGAGGGACATTGGTCAGCAGTGTGTGTGGATTTGGAACTTCTGCCTGCATATCCTCTACCACTTCATTTACAGCTCTTAGATCATGTACTAACCGCCATTTTTGTTTGTCCGCTTTTAGTACTGGAAGCAAGGGAGTGTTACAATCGCTTTTTGTTTCTATCAATACACCCGCAGCTATTAGACCTTCTATGGTAGGGGCTATTCCCATCTCAGCCTCTGGTTTCATGTAGTACTGTTTTCGCCATGGTAGTTTAGCATTTTGTCTAGTCTGGATTCTCACTGGGTTAGCAGAATGCACTAATCCTACATCTGTGTCGAATTTAGACCATAGCTTTTCAGGTATTCTGGCTACCATCTCTGTCTCTATCTCTATCTGCCTATCCTTGTGCGGCTTTCCTGTTGTCATTGGTTTTTGCTGTTTCTGAACCACTTCCACTTCCTGTAAAACCCCTGTCATGTGGGTATAACACCAAATTTTTAAATACTTTCCGCAACATGACTGGAGAATCAATGGATTATCCGTTCCCTCCCATTTTAGTTGTTTCTCATCGAGCATCATTTCCCCTAATTGTTTAGCTTCAAAACCCTTATTTATTAATAGAGTAATGTGGGGTACTGTGTTAGCACCTCTAAACCAATTTTTTATCACTGAAGATTGATCTGTATCTTGTGCTGTCATAGCTGCACCTTGTGGTCCAATTACTAGGTACTGTGATTCTAGTGTTGCTTTTTTACCTGCAGCTTTCCTTTGCCATTCTGTTTCCAATTCTAGGTCCTGTTTTGGATCATAGATTAGAGTACAATGATATCCTATCTTTGACTCTCTTGCCTGAGGGATTTGAGCCCTGATGTAACTTCCCCATTTTCCCATTGTTACATTTACTTGCTCTTGAATGTCTCCTATCCAATAGACGTTTGCTGCGTCTGGCTTTGATACTATCATTTGAGATACTACCCCTGTAGCTTCAATCAGTATGCCTTGGGGTGTACATAATATTTGCATTCCTAATTTACATAATGCATCTCTTCCTATTAGATTGACCGGTGTGGTGTTTGATACCAAGATGGGTAGTTTAGCTGCACGTCCGTGCAGTTTTAGCGTTACTGGAGCTGTCATAGGTATCAGCTGCGTTTGTCCCGAGAATCCTACAGTTTTGACAAATTTTTCTGCCATAGGGAGGTGAGAGGCATATTTTGAACCTACACATGTGTAAGTTGCTCCAGTATCCGCCATCATTGGTGTGCCTCTATCATTTATTAGAACCTGCAGAATTGGTTCCTCATCAGCCTGTTTTGTGATTGCTACATGCTGACCCTCCCCCTGTGGATTCTCTGGGCACCCCTAGTACCCTTGACCCATCCAGGGTCCTGCTCTATTCTGACTATAATTTCCCTGTCTTTGCTGTCCCCGTCCTCTCTGTTGCTGTTGCTGACCTGGGGGGTAAAAGAGGTTTGGACAATCCCTCTTATAATGATCTTCCTGACCACATTCCCAACATATTCTGAGCTGGTTGGGTGGCTCCTGTCTTTGGCCATATCCAGACTGACCCTGTGGTCCTCTGTACTGATTATTCTGCCTTTGCCTGTACCTATTATTTACACCTTGCTCTCTGTTTTGAGTATATACATTAACAGTGGGTGGGGCGGGTGACCCTTGGCTCTGAGGCTGTTGTACCAGGTGAGGGGGCGCCTGTGGTGGAACCTGTGACAAGTTCATCTGAGGCGGGACCTGCTGGACGATGGGCGTCATTGTGCCTGGCTCTGCAACAACCGCCTGTTTTTTCTTGTCTTTGTCTTTTCTTGTTATCTCCTCCAACTGGAGCTGAGATAACTTTCTCTGCACCTCTCCGCTTTGTTCTTTCATTTTCTGTTCATTTTGACGGTATCTGTCCACTGCATGGACCAGATGATCACTGAACTCTTTGTGAGACTTTGATGAAGTGAGTCCCACCACATCTTCTAGCTTATTCCGGATTGAGCTAGGCATTGTCTCTATTATGGAGGCTCTGAATAAGATCGAGACCAACGGATCTCGCTCTGGGTCTTTGTCTGTTTCCATTCTCCATCTCATGACCTGCTTCTGCAGGTAGGATGCAGGATTCTCTGTGTCACCGATTGTGGGGCCCCTCAGGCTCTTGTGATCCACATGGGTTGGGTACTCGCTTCTAAGTGCCGCCCATGTTCCTGATCGATAGGTGTCAAACGTTGTTCCATCAAGACCTTCATCCAGCAGGTGCATCAAACCCCCATTCTGCAGTATGCCCTCCATCTTTGCGAGACCTAGAACTCTTGCCAACAAAGCCTTCAGGTCCCCCACCGCCATTAATTTTCCCACTGTAAATTCCTCAAACATCCTAATCCACTTTGAGGCTCCATTATTTATATTAGGGAGTCTAGATATTATTCCCTCCAAGTCCTGCGATCCCCATGGGACATAGTGGGCTTGCTGTCCTTTAACCAGAATAGGAAATTCTCCTGGGCAACTTTTTGGTGCCTTTTTCTTCCTCAGAGACTTCCTAATGTCTTTCTGCGGTTCTCCCATTGGGAGGCTTCTATTACCTCTGGGTGGGACTCCCTCCTGGCTACATTCCTCTTCCTCACTGTCACTGTCACTGTCACTATCCGACTCTTGCCTTGCTCCCTTAATTTCTTTGTAACAATCCATGTGTATGTGTGGTCCCAATTTCGGTCCTCTATCTCTATTTCCTTTACCATCCATTACTACCTCTCCTTTAATGTCTACTGTTCCTGATATCAGTGGGTATAGTCCTGTGTCGTAGGGTGGTGGCCGCACTTTAGAGGGTATTGGTTCTAATTTTTTATCCCTATTAAACATCTCCCTTTCTGTTTTTTCTTTTTGTCTCCAATTTTCCCCTTGCTTCTTAAACATGGATAGTATTATCCTTTCTCTTTCCCTTTTCTTTATTATTTTCTTTCCCGTTTTATTAAGCTTGTGATTCTTCATCATTACTTCCATCTCCTCACACACCACCATATCAAATGTCCCCTCCTTTGGCCATTTAGTTCCTGCTTTTGCTGTTCTTTTCTCCCATTTTTCTGAGATCTTCATTATCTCATCTTTATTTAACGGATTCTTTTTACACAATATTTCTACCGCTGTTGATGCCATGGTTACTTTTTATATTAAGGAGCTTTCTAATTCTTAATTGTGTGTCTCCAAATGAACCGCTACAGAAGTTATTTCTCTCTATTCACCAGTTCTATAATGTGGAACTGAATCAATTAAGGATCTCACCTATAGTATCCTAATCAAAAGATCAAATAAGGAAATCTCAATTCAAATCAACTAAAAATCAATCCAAAAAATCTATAAATTAAATGAAAATCAATTTAGAAAACCAATCAATTAAATCAATCAATCAAAATGAAAATCTATTTAGAAAACCAATCAATTAAATCAATCAATCAAAATGAAAATCTATTTAGAAAACCAATCAATTAAATCAATCAATCAAAATGAAAATCTATTTAGAAAACCAATCAATTAAATCAATCAATCAAAATGAAAATCTATTTAGAAAACCAATCAATTAAATCAATCAATCAAAATGAAAATCTATTTAGAAAACCAATCAATTAAATCAATCAATCAAAATGAAAATCTATTTAGAAAACCAATCAATTAAATCAATCAATCATTTATTATTATCTAAAATATGCTTGTTACTTTCTCATAGATACACAGGTTTTCTCTACACTTTTTATAGAGTCCAAATAGTTTGAAAGTACACAATATGATTAAGTATACTAATATAAGATCAACTTAAATGTCTTTTGTCTAACCCTATGATTTTATCTCAACACAAAGCATTAGCATTAGCTCTTTGGTACAGACTAAAATTGTTTGCAAACTGGACACTAGGGGCACTGTTTCCTTTATCTGTTTCTTTAACTTTTCTCATCAATGAAGAAGAAAACTGATCCTCTGACAACTTCCTGGACTACAACATGCAGTGCAGGTTTCCAACACTTGGGGTGCTCCTCTCTTTACTCGACTTTAATCAATACTTGGTGAATTAAATGCAAAAACACATATACCTTATAAACGCTTTTGACAGAGAAATTACTAAATTAATATATCATTCACTACTTATGTCAATGCTTGAATTCTTCAATCAATCTACCTTTCTTCGCATCTACTCATATAATAGAAAGAGAGCAATAATACCTTTTATTAATTTTTCCTCCACTGAATCCAACAACAGGGGCTGGACTTTATTATTATTAATATTATTAATCTTTTTTTACCTCTTCCACTGATTCCAACGACAGGGGCTGGACTTTATCACGTAGTCCGCCTCCTCTCACCGGGACACGCCCTCCTATAGTCCTGGCTTGTCTCAGCAAATCTCCCACCAGTCTCTCTGAACCTCCGAGCAGACACAACCTAGCGGTGTACTGCACCGACAACACACACAACGACTAACATACAACATAAAACAAGCACAGACTTTCAAACAAACAAGTAAGGACCTTTACAAGCTAGCTATTCAACAATTGGTGTATTTAATGCACTTTCACTCATTTAACACTGGAATGCAATCCAAATGAAAATGCCATCTATCTCTCTTCTTTTACAAAAAACTCAGAATGTTTTTTGAACACTCACACATCTTAACAATGCACAAAAATGACCACACGGTGTTTTTTACACCCTTCCCCTTTATCTTCGTCAAATTAAATCATGACTGAAGTCAGCTTCTAAACGCTAACTTATTTTCAATTCCTTTTTTATCGCACTTCGCCTACCGTAGTCTTACTGTACGCCTTTTCGCAACTCGCCTACGTAGTATTACTGTGCCTGCCTATCGTGGTCTTACCGTATGCTTATCATATCTCGCCCACATAGGATTTTATTGTACGTCGCCTACCGTAGTCTTACTGTACGACTTTTCGCAACTCGCCTACGTAGTATTACTGTACCTGCCTATCGTGGTCTTACCGTATGCTTATCATATCTCGCCCACATAGGATTTTATTGTACGTCGCCTACCGTAGTCTTACTGTACGACTTTTCGCAACTCGCCTACGTAGTATTACTGTACCTGCCTATCGTTTTACTGTTTTACCATAGTCACAAACTTAGCCTATGATGGAATGGAGAGCCCCCCTCCCACCTTTTTCAATTTCTCTCTCTCTCTCTCTCTCTAGAGACCTGTCCGTTCAGTGTATAGTATCTTTCGAATTCTACTATCACAACGGTATCCACAGGGTTTTCAAAAGCAACACTTTAACATATCACAAAGTGTTATAGGTTAGTGCATGCACCGTTATTCATCCCAGGTCCACCCTTTCCCCCTCTTACATGAGTTATACTATGGTTCTTAAATTTGGAGAGACATACTTACAGCTTTGGCGTTAGGATGGGTCAGGCACAGGGCACACAATTTTCTATACTAACACGTAAGAACGTTGCTTACCCATTGTTGAGCGGCCACTCGTTTGTGTGATCCTGCGCCGGACCACCACCTCACGACGAAGCAGCCGTCTGGTCCCTTTCCAATCCTGTTCGTGACGCCAAATATGTCGTGGATTTTACCAATACTCTGACATTCGTAAGAGGGTGATCAGGAAGACCAAAGTTTGAAAGTTAAAGACTTTATTTGTCACAGCCAATAGTGACACCAAGCCTGAGTCAAATCTGCAGAGAAGACTGGCCGCATTCCCTTCTCCGGCTCTGTCTGGGTGCCACCAATTGCTTACATGTTACTTCTTTTACATTCCTATCTTATTATTTTGTTATTTGAAACCATATGTTTCTTTGTATTTGTCACATGCCACAACGAGCTATGTCTCGGTTGTTACTCAGTATTTGGAATACATTTACTTAGCTCCGACGCCCGGCATTCAGGCTGGCCGCGGGGCTCCATTGTGTTCACGAGAGACCAGCTACTGAACCTCCGACTGTGTGGCGGGGCCGGCGGGAGACCCCGACATCCCCAGGGAGCTGAGGAAGAGATATCGGGGCTGCAGGGCCAGGAGGAGAAGATGGCTAAAGAAGAGAAGATATCGACCGTATCTCCCGTCCATCGTCATGGGGAATGTACGATATCTGGTGAACAAGATGGACGAGTTAACATCACTCACAAGGAGCGAGAGGGTGTTTCGGGAGGGCTCAGTTATGTGCTTCACGGAGACATGGCTGCATGACAATGTTCCAGACTCTGTAGTGGACAGGAGTTGCAGCGAGAGCGGCAAGAACAAAGGAGGGGGAGTCACTGTTTACGTGAACAACCGATGGTGCGACCCTGGACACATTACAGTGAAGGAACGTGTGTGCAGCCCGGATATCGAACTGCTGGCAGTAAGTCCCCGTCCATATTACCTGCCCAGAGAGTTTACCCAGGCCATTGTTATTGTCGTCTACATTCCTCCCACGGCTAACGCGTCGCGGGCTGCTGACGTCATCAACTCCGTGACCGCGCGTCTACAGACTCTGCACCCAAACGCGTTCATATCGATATCGGGTGATTTTAACCATGTTAATCTGACATCAACCCTGCCCACATTCAAACAGTTTGTGGACTGCAAGACCAGGGAAAATAAAACACTGGACCTGCTGTATGCATACAGCTCCACAGCTCTCCCCCCTCTGGGCAGATCAGACCACAACCTGGTCTACCTGAGGCCCCTCTATAAACCTGCGGTCCAGAGGCAACCAGTGGTCACCAGAACTGTACGGGGGTGGTCTCAGGATGCGGAGGAGGCTCTCCAGGGCTGTTTTGATCTGACAGACTGGGATGTACTATGTGATGGACATGGGCAGGACATAGACGGATTCACAGGCTGCATAACGGACGATGTAAACTTCTGCACGGACTGTGTGATCCCGACTAAGACCGTGCGCTGCTTCCCCAACAACAAACCCTGGGTGACTAAAGACATCAAGGCGTCACTGAACAGGAAGAAGGCGGCCTTCAGGAGTGGAGTCAAGGAGGAGATGAAGAAGGTGCAGAGAGAACTGAGGGAAAAGATCACAGAGGGCAAGGAGAGCTACAGAAGAAAGCTTGAGGGGAAGCTCCAACAGAAGAACCAGCACCTCTTGTGACCCTCTCCCCTCTCCCCTCCCCCCCACCTCACCCTCTCACCCCCCCTTCCCCTCCCCCCCCCCCTCTCCCTCCCACCACCCATCTCTCCCCTCTCCCCTCCCCTCTTCTCTCCCCCTTTGCTCCTCTCCTCTCCTCCCTCTTCTCCCTCTCCTCTCTCCAGGGCCAATCACCATCACGACGGAGGAGGTGAGATGTGAACTCAGCAGACTACGCCCAGGCAAGGCTGCGGGGCTGGACGGCCTCAGCCCCAGAGTACTCAAGGTGTGCGCGACTCAGCTGTGCGTGTCTCCAGCACATCTTCAACCTGAGCCTAGAGCACGACGACCGTCCCTGCTCTGTGGAAAAACATCATGCTGGTTCCTGTCCCAAGAAGAGACACCCAAGCAGCCACAGTGACTTCAGACCGGTGGCCTTGACCTCACATCTGATGAAGTCGCTGGACAGGCTAGTCCTGAAGCACATCCGTGCACTAGCCGAATCATCACTGGACCCTCTGCAGTTCGCCTACCAGCCCTGTATTGGAGTGGAAGACGCCATCATCTACCTGCTGCACAGGACTTATACTCACCTGGAGGAGGCAGGCAGCACTGTGAGAGTCACATTCTTTGACTTCTCAAGCGCTTTCAACACCATTCGGCCTGCCCTGCTTGAGACTAAGCTTCTGGACATGCAGGTGGACACTCCACTAGTGGCCTGGATTACCAACTACCTCACTGGTCGGCCACAGTATGTGAGGCTGCAGAGCAACATTTCGGACACTATTGTGAGCAACACGGGAGCACCTCAAGGGACAGTCCTGTCTCCCTTCCTGTTCACACTCTACACCTCAGACTTCAGATACAGCTCACAGTCCTGCCACCTGCAGAAGTTTTCGGACGACTCTGCCATTGTGGGCTGTATCAGAAAGGGGCAGGAGTCTGAGTACAGGAGTGTGGTGGACAGTTTCGTGGAGTGGTGTGGACTGAATCACCTGCAACTCAACATCTCCAAGACGAAGGAGTTGGTGGTGGATTTCCGGAAGCAACCAACTCACCAGAAACCGATCAACATCAGGGGGTCTGAGGTGGACATTGTCGAGGAATACAAGTACCTGGGTGTTCACATAGACAATAAATTGGACTGGACCAAAAACACAGAGGCCCTGTACAAGAAAGGCCAGAGTCGCCTGTATTTCCTACGGAGAATCAGATCTTTCAACGTCTGCAGGACCATGCTGCAGATGTTCTATCACTCTGTGGTGGCCAGCGTCATCTTCTACGCTGTTGTGTGCTGGGGCAGCAGGGTGAAGGCAGCTGACGCCAACAGACTCAATGAGCTCATCAGGAAAGCAGGTTCTGTCCTGGGAGTGGAATTTGAATCTGTGGTAGAGGTCTCGGAGAGGAGGATGCTAAGTAAACTACTCAGTATCATGGACAATGCCTCCCACCCCCTGCACGCCACACTGGTGGCACACCAGAGCACCTTTCAGCCATAGACTGAGACTAGCCGAGGTGCAAGCCCACAGAACGCCACAGGAAGGTCCTTTCTTGCCTTGGGCCATCAAAACTTATAACTCCTCCCGGTATAACCTCCCCCTACAAGACAGTGAACACCACAACTTAATGTGCAATGATTAATTCCCTCGACATCATTCGTTCGCACTTTCTCCCCAAGCTCTACGTTTTAATGTGCCAATATTCATTATTATTTACTTCCAACAATCATGGGCCAATCGCTTCTATCATGTTGCCATGATTTATTGATTATCGTATTATTTCAGTGCTATCTATAAATACTATTCTATAACCACTTACCTCTCATCTTCCTCTGATCACTGGCAATATTCTTAATTTCATGCCAAATTGTTTTTCCGCCGTCGAATATCGTATTCTTAACCATTGCCTTTCATACTTGTATATTTTATATATTTTATATTTTAATTGTAACATTTTGTCAGATCGCGTTAGTTTTTTATTTTATTTTGTACGGTATCGCATGTAGACCTGGGCCACAAGAAGTTTTTTCGGCTTCGGATAATAAAGGTTCTGATTCTATTCTATTCCTATGTCTATTCTGTATCCGTTTGGTGCCAGCAGAGGAGAAGGAAACCACGGGTTGTGTAGTGACAGAGCTTTGTGGATAAAATAAGCTTAACGCTGAACGATCTATGCCACGAATATGAGAATGGTTGTTTAATTGGTCCAAAAGGACATGAACACCTGGACGTTTTTTTGTTTAGATTCGAACAAATAATGAGAAACAGATGATGACCACTAATATAGTTATTTGTTTGCAAAATGCATTCCATATAGCATGCACTGTATGGTTAAAGATTTACGAGAATAGTACGGTTAGCAAGCAGCCTAAGTCAAATACAGAGAAATTATACTGTACATTGTCCATTTCTGTTTCTTAAATACAGATATCTAATCTTGTGTCTTGTGTATGTATTTGACTGTCAGCCACACTGTCAGCCACACTGAAAAAAAAAAAAATTTGATTTGACACTGTAATATACTATGTACTGAAAAACACATCTGAATCACAACCCTCCAATCTCCGTCTTGCACACAGAGAATCTCTGCGTCCGGGAGATGATTTCCTTCCCTGTGTGTTAGCCCCCTCGCACCCCCCTTTAACCCCTCCCCCCTCCTCTCCTCTCTCCTCCCCTCCCCTCGCCTCTCGGCTACGCAGTGTAAACACAGAGCTCCAGAGGAATGCTGGACTCCCTGACCCCGCAGTCGACACTCTCACTGCGGTTCACCCGGTTCATCCTGACTGTGCTGCCATCAGCCCTGTCTCCCTCTCCCCTCTGTCCCATGGTTCCTCCCCTTTTTACTCCCATCTCTTTTACACCCCCCTCCCCCCCCACTCCACTCGCCCCTCCCCGTGCAGTTGCTCACCCCTTGCCTTTCCTCTGTCGGTAGCCCCTTACTTGCACCTCTTCCTTTCCAGAGCAGTCTGTTTGTCTCCATCTCTCTCTCTCTATATCCCTCTCTTACTCTCTCCCCCTCTCAACCCCCTGTTTCATGCGTACTCGTTCATGCTGGAACATACACACACATGCGTAGGAGTGTGTGTACCGTCCCAAAGCCTTTGTGTTGCACACTGAGCTGAAGAGCTAGTACTCTCACACACACACACACACACACACACACACACACACGCATACACACACACACACACACACACACACACACACACACACACACACACACCCCTCTCTCCGTCCCCTCCCCCACACACAAATACACACACACACACACACACACACACACACACACACACACTCACAATGGCCTCGTGGTTCCTTGAAATGGTTTACAGAGAAGCCAGGTCATACCTAGGTGTGTGTGTGTGTGTGTGTGTGTGTGTGTGCTCAGAAGTTGAATCTGAGTTGCAAGGGGAGGAGGTGGGTGGGGATTGGCTTTGTCATATGTCTACACCATAATCGTAATGTTTGGTTTTGGCGAGTTCAAATGGGTTTACATGAACTGGTATTTCATTTTCTTAATATCATGTGCAATACTACTTCCTAATATTACCTATCAATATTACCTTGCTACATTACCTTTCATATTCATGTGCAATATTCTTTATGTTATGTGCAATAATTATTCAGACGCTTTGGCAGACGATTTTTCCTTTTTTGGGGGATTTGTGTGATATCTTTACCCACAATGGTCACCCTACATTTTGTATGTCAGAATTTGTGTATGTATGAAGGCTATCTATGTATGCGTGCATACATGTATGTATGTATGTATGTATGTATGTATGTATGTATGTTATATGCATGTATGTACAGTATGCTGATATACAGTTTGTATATACAGATATATGCGCTTACTTACAACTCTCTCTATCTTACTTACTTACAACTCTCTCTATATGTTCTATCCTGCAGATCAGTCTGTCATTACCACTTAGCTTGCTATCCTGTGTGTCCTATCTATTGGATCACCTGTTCATCTTGCCTGTCAGCTTGCAAGCTTGTCAACAGATAGACAGCCAGATGCTCATTTGTCAGCCACAAAATCAGTTCACTGGTCAGCTCTACTCACCTCAGATCTATCTATTTAGTCCACCTCTAACAACAGTAACAGTAATCTTCTCCAATATAGTGTGTGTGGCAGGGGCAGGCAGGGCCAGAAAAGCGGATACCAAACTCAGGAAGACACTATTTGAGTAAATGAAGCTGGTTCATGGATCAGAGGTGGGGGTTTACCTGCACCATTAAGATAGGGATCTTGCTTTTCTGTCTTCATCTGCCATTTTTACAGAGGGGAAAAAATAAAAAAGTCCCCTCTTCTGTTTCACAAAAATGGCACACCTTTTAATTGTTAAACATTCAACTTTCTTAGAAAAGACTTTCTTTTGTAAACATCGAAGTCATGACCCTGGCCCATATGACCTGCGCACAGCTGCCACCGCCATAGAACAACTCTGTTTGGCTAATGAGTAGCCAGAAGTCATGCATCCCAGAAGTCAACATGATCTGACCTATGCAGGAGAGAGAGAGAGAAGAGAAAGAGTGAGAGCCCTGGGATGGGACACATTTTTAGGATTGAAGGAACTGTTAAAAGGGGGATGCCTTTTGCGTAACATTTATCAACCTTAATAAACAAAAGAAGAAAATATACACATACAGTCAAAAATGTGCAAAATAGCATGACTATAACCATCAGTTATAGGTTGACCATGAATTATAGGTGACTTTAATTCCAGCACTCCATTTTTACTTACTTACTTATTTTACTAGAATCCAACATTACCTGTACTATTTCTATAGTTTTTTGGGGATGCTTTAAAGGTAAGAAGTTAATAGTGTAATTTTAAGTCACAACTCTAATCATTTGTACCAGTAAAAGGAGCAGAAAATAAAAATGGAGAATGACCAGGTTCAAACAAATGTATCATTGCAAATTCCATGAGCGCCCAGGGACGATGCTATTATCATTTGCTGTCTGTCTTTGTGCCTTGCCTGCATCATAAATTACATGCTGTTCTGGATTCACACACATGCACATATGCACAGTTACACACAGACATAAAACACATGCACACACAAATAAACTGCTGCTGTGTGGTGGGCTCAGGGGAAAGACAGAGTGGAGAGGAAGCTACGTGCCTCTCCTGAGTAGGAACAAGGCTGTCTGGTGCCATGGCAACCGTTTGCAGATAACCCCACCCTGCATCAGTTGTGTAAGGAGGAGTGTGAGGTTGACAAAGTATGTGGAAAGAATGTGTGTGTGTGTGTGTGCATATCTCTCATAATTATTATATTCTCAGTGCATGTGGGGTGGTTATTAAAAAGCATGTACAGTAACCTAATTATCCTGATCCTGCAGGCTCTGTTTTGACACCTCCTGGAGTACAGGTCCTGCAGGGTGGGGAGTGTAGTGCCAATAGCCACTCAGCCAAACGCACCACCCTCTGCAGAGCCCTCCTGTCCTGAGAGGAGTTGCTGACCCAGGCAGTGATGCTCCCTGTCAGGATACTCTCCACCGCTCCGGCGTAGAAGGTCTGAAGGATCCTCCGGGAGACATGGAAATTCCTCGCTGCCTGAGGTCGTAGAGGTGCTGCTTTGCCTTCCTCACCAGAGTGTCAATGTCTATAGTCCAAGTCAGATCCTCTGTGATGTGGACTTCCAGGTACCTGAAGCTGCTCACCCTTTCCACATCAGTACTAGAAGACTTACACACCACTGGGGTGTGTAAGTCTTCTGATGTTGTGTCCTCCTAAAGTCCACAATCAGCTCCTTAGTTTTGGAGACATTCAGTGTGAGGCTGCTGTCTTGGCACCATAGTGACAAGTGAACAACTTCCTCTTGGTAGGCCTTCCCATCGTTACGAGATCAGGCCCACCACCACTGTCATCTGCAAACTTGACGATGGTGTTGAAGCTGTTCTCCCTGTACACACAGTCATGTGTGTACAGGGAGAACAGTATGGGGCTGAGGACGCAACCCTGGAGGATCCTGTGTTCAGGGTGAAAGGTCTGCTCCACCCTTTTTATCGAGGATGCAATGGTGACTTGTGTGAACTTGACAGCACAAATATCCCATCATGCATTTCGGCATTCAAGGGAGGAGCGGAAAGGTGCAAGGGAGAGGCGAATATTTCTAATGTTCGTCCCGCTATATACCATTATTCTGTCATTACATTCTGAGTAATATAACATTGTATGTAATGTAACCCTTATATCAAGGGACACCTGAGTAAGCCAGGGCGCTCATTAAGTGGTAACATCCATCCATCCATCCATTATCGTCCGCTTATCCGGGGTCGGTTCGCGGTGGCAGCCGGCTAAGCAGGGCCCCCCAGGCTTCCTTCTCCCCAGCCACACTCTCTAGTTCCTCCTGGGGGATCCCGAGGCGTTCCCAGGCCAGACGAGATATGTAATCCCTCCAGCGAGTTCTGGGTCTGCCCCGGGGTCTCCTCCCAGTTGGACGTGCCCGGAAAACCTCCAAAGGGAGGCGCCCGGGGGGCATCCTAATCAGATGCCCGAACCACCTCAGCTGACTCCTTTCGATGCGGAGGAGCAGAGGCTCTACTCCGAGCTTCCTCCGGATGTCTGAGCTCCTCACCCTATCTCTAAGGCTGAGCCCAGCCACCCTGCGGAGGAAACTCATTTCGGCCGCTTGTATCCGCGATCTCATTCTTTCGGTCACTACCCAAAGCTCGTGACCATAGGTGAGGGTTGGAACGTAGATGGACCAGTAAATCGAAAGCTTCGCCTTCCGGCTCAGCTCCCTCTTCACCACAACGGACCGGTACAGCGCCCGCATCACTGCAGACGCTGCACCAATCCGTCTGTCCATCTCCCGCTCCATTTTGCCCTCACTCGTGAACAAGACCCCGAGATACTTGAACTCCTTCGCTTGAGGCAGCAACTCACTCCCAACCCTGAGGGAACACTCCACCGTTTTCCGGCAGAGAACCATGGCCTCAGACTTGGAGGTGCTGACTCTCATCCCGACTGCTTCACACTTGGCTGCAAACCGCCCCAGTGCATGCTGGAGGTCACAGTCTGATGTAGCCAACAGAACCACATCATCTGCAAAGAGCAGAGATGCAATTCTGAGGTCCCCAAACCGGACACTCTCCTCACCTCGGCTGCGCCTTGAGATTCTGTCCTTGAAGATCACGAACAGAACCGGTGACAAGGGGCAACCTTGGCGGAGTCCAACACCCACTGAGAACATGCTTGACTTTGTGCCGAGAATACGGACGCAGCTCGCACTTTGTTCATACAAGGACCCCCCACATGATTCCCCGGGGGACACGGTCATAGGCCTTCTCCAAGTCCACAAAGCACATGTAGACTGGATGGGCAAACTCCCATGCGCCCCCCAACAACCCTGCGAGGGTAAAGAGCTGGTCCACTGTTCCACGGCCGGGACGGAATCCGCATTGTTCCTCCTGGAGCTGAGGTTCGACAATCGGCCAGAGCCTCTTTTCCAGCACCCTGGAATAAACTTTCCCGGGGAGGCTGAGCAGTGTGATACCCCGATAGTTGGAGCACACCCTCCGGTCCCCTTTCTTGAAAATGGGGACCACCACCCCGGTCTGCCACTCAACAGGTACTGTCCCCGACCTCCACGCTACATTGACTAGGCGTGTCAGCCACGACAGCCCGACAATGTCCAGAGCCTTCAGCATCTCAGGGCGAATCTCATCCACACCTGGCGCCTTGCCACTGAAGAGCTTTTTGACTACTTCAGCGACCTCTACCAAGGATATGGGTGAGACTCCCCCCGAGTCTTCAGACTCTGCCTCTTCCCCAGAGGACGTACTGGTCGGGTTCAGGAGCTCCTCAAAGTGTTCTTTCCACCGCCCAACAATATCCTCAGTCTGGGTCAGCAGTTCTCCTCCCCGACTGAGCACAGCCTGAGCCAAGCCCTGCTTTCCCTTCCTGAGTCACCGGACAGTTTGCCAGAACCTCCTTGAGGCCAACCGAAAGTCCTGCTCCATGGCCTCCCCGAACTCCTCCCACACCCGGGTTTTTGCTTCAGCAATCGCTGAAGCTGCGGTCCTTTTGGCCTCCCGGTACCTGTCTGCTGTTTCAGGAGACCCCTGGGCCAACCAGGCCCGAAAGGCCTCCTTCTTCAGCCTGACGGCTTCCTTCACCGCTGGTGTCCACCAACGGGTTCTTGGGTTGCCGCCATGACAGGCACCGACAGCCTTTTGACCACAGCTCCGAGCTGCAGCCTCTACAATGGAGGCTTTGAACATGGCCCACTCATGTTCCATGTCCCCAACCTCCCCCGGGATGCACGAGAAGTTCTTCCGGAGGTGGGAGTTAAAGACCCTACGGACAGGGGCTTCCACCAGACGTTCCCAGTTCACCCTCACTACACGTTTGGGTTTACCAGGTCTGTCTGGCAGCCTCCCGCGCCATCTGATCCAACTCACCACCAGGTGGTGATCAGTTGACAGCTCTGCTCCCCTCTTCACCCGAGTGTCCAAAACATGCGGCCGCAGATCTGCTGATACGATTACAAAGTCGATCAGCGACCTTTGGCCTAAGGTGGTCCCGGTACCAGGTACACTTGTGAACCACCGTATGTTCGAACATGGTGTTTGTTATGGCCAGTCCATGACTAGCACAGAAGTCCAATAACAAAACACCACTCTGGTTCAGATCGGGCAGGCCGTTCACCCCAATCACTCCCCTCCAGGTTTCTCCATCATTGCCCCACGTGTGCGTTGAAGTCCCCCCAGTAGAAATATGGAGTCCCCGGACGGAACCCTTTCCAGGATGTCACCCAAGGACTCCAAGAAGGCCGGATACTCTGAGCTGCTGTTTGGTGCGTAGGCACCACAACAGTCAGAGCCTTCCCGCGGAC
>PIJE02000291.1:158248-224350 GCA_002895965.2 Coryphaenoides rupestris | reverse complement strand
GCAGCAGGCCCGGAGAGCAGGCCGAAGAGCTCCAGGCCCAGCTGACGGCGGAGCAGGCCCAGCTGATGGCCGAGCAGAAGAGCAGCAGGCCCGGGAGCAGGCCAAAGAGCTCCAGGCCCAGCTGGCGGCCACCGGCCAGCGAGAGCAGCAGGCCCTGGAGCAGGCCGAAGAGCTCCAGGCCCAGCTGATGGCGGAAGGCCAGCGAGAGCAGCAGGCCCTGGAGCAGGCTGAAGAGCTCCAGGCCCAGCTGATGGCGGAGGGCCAGCGAGAACAGCAGGCCCTGGAGCAGGCTGAAGGGCTCCAGGCCAAGCTGATGGCCGCTAGCCAACGAGAGCAGCAGGCCCTGGAGCAGGCCGAAGAGCTCCAGGCCCAGCTGACGGCGGAGCAGGCCCAGAGGACTGCCGCTGGCCAGCGAGAGCAGCAGGCCCTGGAGAAGGCTGAAGAGCTCCAGGCCCAGCTGATGGCAGAGGGCCAACGAGAACAGCAGGCCCTGGAGCAGGCTGAAGGACTCCAGGCCAAGCTGATGGCCGCTGGCCAACGAGAGCAGCAGGCCCTGGAGCAGGCTGAAGAGCTCCAGGCCCAGCTGACGGCGGAGCAAGCCCAGCTGATGGCCGCTGGCCAACGAGAGCAGCAGGCCCTGGAGCAGGCTGAAGAGCTCCAGGCCCAGCTGGCGGCCACCGGCCAGCGAGAGCAGCAGGCCCTGGAGAAGGCTGAAGAGCTCCAGGCCCAGCTGACGGCGGAGCAAGCCCAGCTGATGGCCGCTGGCCAGCGAGAGCAGCAGGCCCTGGAGCAGGCTGAAGAGCTCCAGGCCCAGCTGGCGGCCACCGGCCAGCGAGAGCAGCAGGCCCTGGAGAAGGCTGAAGAGCTCCAGGCCCAGCTGACGGCGGAGCAGGCCCAGCTGATGGCCGCTGGCCAGCGAGAACAGCAGGCCCGGGATCAGGCCAGAGAGCTCCAGGCCCAGCTGATGGCAGAAGGCCAACGAGAACAGCAGGCCCGGGAGCAGGCCAGAGAGCTCCAGGCCCAGCTGAGGGCGGAAGGCCAAAAAGGGCAGCAGGCACTGGAGCAGGTAGAGGAACTCCAGGCCCAGCTGACGGCGGAGAAGGCCCAGCGGAAGGCCACAGCCCTGCTGACGGTGGAGCAGGCTGAAGGGCTCCAGGCCCAGCTGACGGCCGCCGGCCAAAGAAGAGCAGGCAGGCCCTGGAGCAGGCCGAAAGAGCTCCAGGGCCCAGCTGACGGCGCCGGCCAGCGAGAGCAGCAGGCCCTGGAGAAGGACCGAAGAGCTCCAGGCCCAGCTGATGGCTGCAGCCAAAGAGGAGCAGCAGGCCCTGGAGGAAGCCGAAGAGCTTCCAGGGGCCCAGCTGACGGCGGACCAGGCCCGGCTGAGGGCCATAGGCCCCACTGACGGCGCAGCGGCAGACGAACCCGGAGGCGGCGGCGCAGCAGACGGACCCGGGCGCGGCGCAGCAGCAGCAGCAGGGCGGCGGCGCAGAGCAGCAGGGCGGCGGGGCGGCGGCGCAGCAGCAGCAGGCAGGCGGCGGCCGGCGCGCAGGCAGCAGGCAGACGACCCGGGCGGCGGCGCAGCGCAGCAGCAGACGACCCGGGCGGGCGGCGCAGCAGCAGCAGCAGACGACCCGGGCGGCGGCGCAAGGCAGCAGCAGCAGACGACCCGGGCGGCGGCGCAGCACAGCAGCAGACGACCCGGGCGGCGGCGCAGCAGCAGCAGACGACCCGGGCGGCGGGCGCGCAGGCCAGCGGGACAACGACCCGGGCGGCGGCGGCGCGGCAGCGGCGGACACAACGACCCGGCGGCGGCGGCGCGGCAGCGGCGGACCAACGACGGCGCAGCGGAAGCGGCGGACGACGACCCGGGCGTCGGCGGCGCAGCGGAAGCGCGGACGACGACCCGGGCGGCGGCGGCGCAGCGGAAGCGGCGGACGACGACCCGGCGCGGCGTCGGTCGGCGCAGCGGAAGCGGACTACCCGATGCGGAGGCACCCAGAGCGGGCCATTTGGAGGAGTGGGCCGCCCCTCCCTCCTGGTCGGAGCTTGAGGAGGAGGGTATGTGGCAGACGGCCACTGGGGGGCCGACTAGGGAGTATGGACAATGGTCGGGGGAACCGCAGTTCCCCAGTCGGCCCCAGAGGGAGCCAAGCAGACCAGGAAGTGTAGAAAGACAATCAACCTCATGGGAAGTAGCTGTGCCTCCTTGAGGGAACTCGGCGGCAAGCCAATCAAAGCCTGGCTGCGGCCAATAAATAGGAGAGGACCTGGGTGGTGTAGGAAGTGGAGTAGGAAGTCGAAGGAGGAGTTAAGAAGGAAGTGGAGGAGAGAGAGGTGGAAGAGGAGAGACCAATACGCTGTGTGTGAGAGTTAAAGAAGGAGAACCAGTGGCTGTGTGCCTGGATCGTCTGCCTGTCTGAGAACCCGTATTGTGTATGACCCTTGCCTGCCTGACTACCCTCCCGCCTGCCTTGCCCTGGACCGTATGCGACTACTTCCCGGCGTGATACCCCCTGCTTATGGACTACGACTACTCACTTGGATTACGGACTCACTATTGATAGTGATTACATTTCCCTTCCCCTGTGTGGTAAATAAAGACTCTTATTTCATTTAAATCCTGGTGTGGAACCTGAGTTTATTAATTCCAGTCGTGGTCACACTCCACCCCAATAGGGAGTGTGCCACACTATATATATACAGTATAGACATACAAATTCACACTCATTTTATGGAACCCCAAATATAGTCTAGAGTTCATGTAGGGGTATGTGTGTATAAAATGGTCTGAGAACAACTGTGCCATAGCTTCTTGGCCCAAGCATTCACAAGTGGTCAATTTTCATAGTTTGTAAGGAGGCATGCAACAGTGTACAGCTGGTTAATGTTGCCAAACAGCTTCAGTGGTATCACCGTGTCAAATAGCTTGTGTTCCTTCACTCTGCCGATAATGTGTTCCACATGTACTCTAAGATGTGCAATGGCCTGGGTCTCTCTGACTTCAGATACAGGCATCTGGGCTTTACCTGAGAGAAATGCAGGCCTGTAGATCTTGAATGCTACAATGTCATGCACAAGAAAGCCACAAGAACAGTGACACAATCCCAGACTCCCGCAGGATCTGTTTGTCGCTGAACGAGCCCACATAAAATGAGACAGAGAGATAAAGAGATAAAGGTGACAGCACTGTATGGAGCAATTCCAATCAACCCTTTGAGGGTACGGTGTGACTTATGCGAAGAGAATACACAATACCTGGAAATAATTTTTTTTGCATTGTTGTGATTGAGAAATGCCCCTGGAAGAACGTATAATCTCAAACTGTCAGGAGCGTTCAGCGTGCTTGTGAACTTGCAAGTTCATTCTTCCAAGGATGACTAGCAAGCCAATTGGAATGGCTGTCCTTCTACATAAGGACAATTTGGAGCCTCCTCCTCCTCCTCCTAACCAAAGTGAGAGTTGTGAGAACCGGTGTTTATTTCTCTGAACAAACAAAATAATTTTGCTTGGAAGTAACTTCCAAGCAAATTTAGAACGCCTTTGTACATATTTTATTGAGAAGTGATAGTGACTTGAAATAACCAGATGTTTTATGAAGAAATAGCGGAGAGATCAACATTTTCCAATTGTTTTAGGGTAGCAAATGTTCAAAAATGTTCCCCTTCACTCAGTCGAGCACAGTGCTTTGAAGCACTTCCCCTGGTAATAACTGTAGCTATGCTATATGTACAGTATATGTATACAGTATATATATGCATATATATGTGCATGAGAACAAAATGGCCTGTCCCAGGCTGTTGTTCCCGAGGTCTTCAAGATGTCCATCATCGTGCCTGTCCCGAAACACCCCAAGGTAACCTGCCTGAATGACTGGAGACCGGTAGCCCTCACCTCGATTGTCAGTAAATGCTTCGAGAGGCTGGTCAAGGACTTCATTTGTTCCATGTTGCCTGCCACGCTGGACCCATGGCAATTTGCGTACCGTCAAAACAGATCCACTGACGACGCCATTGCCACGGCACTTCACACTGCCCTCTCTCACCTGGAGGGGAAGAACTGTTGTGTGCGAATGCTGTTTGTGGACTTCAGCTCAGCGTTCAATACGATAGTTCCTGCCAAGCTCTACACCAAGCTCAGGAGTCTAGGCCTGCACCCGACCATGTGCAGCTGGATACTGGACTTCCTGTCGGGCCGCCGCCAGGTGGTGAGGATGGGCAGCACCACCTCAGATCCACTGACCCTCAACACTGGAGCCCCTCAGGGATGCGTGTTGAGCCCTCTCCTCTACTCCCTGTACACCCACAACTGCATGGCTATGCACAGCTCCAACGTCTTCATCAAGTTTGCTGACGACATGACAGTGTTGGGACTGATCGCCGACGACGACGAGACAGCCTACAGGGAGGAGGTCGGATCACTGGCACAGTGGTGCCAAGAGAACAACCTCGCCCTCAACGTCAAGAAGACCAAGGAGCTGATCGTGGACTAAAGGAAGTAGAGAGGAGAGCACGCCCCCATCTCCATTGACGGGGTTGCAGTAGAGAGGGTCAGCAGCTTCAAGTTCCTCGGCGTGCACATCTCCGAGGACCTCACATGGTCCACGCACACCACACACGTGGTGAAAAAGGCCCAACAACGCCTGTATTTCCTCAGGCGACTGAGGAAATTCAACATGTGCCCCCGCATCCTCAGAACATTCTACTCTTGTACCATCGAGAGTGTTCTTACAGGATGCATCACCGTCTGGTACGGGAACTGCACCGCACTGGAGCGTAGAACACTACAGAGGGTGGTGCGGACGGCCCAGTACATCGTTGGAGGTGAGCTTCCCTCCCTCCTGGATATATACACCAGGCGGTGCGTGGCCAAGGCCAAGCGGATTACAAAAGACAATAACCACCCCAGCCACAAACTGTACACACTTCTACCGTCAGGCAGGCGATACCGCAGTATCAAGTGCCACACGAGCAGACTCAGAGACAGCTTCCACAGTCAGGCCATCAGGCTGCTGAACAAGTTCGGCCTCAATGTTAAGAGCTAAGTGCTAGTGCTAAGTGTTACTGCTAGTGCTAGTGCTAGTCCTGGTGATAAGTGCTAGTGTTACTGCTGGAGGTAGTGCTGGTAGTAGTGCTAAGTGTTGGTGCTAGTGCTGGTGTTACTGCTAGTGCTGGTCCTGGTGCTAAGTGCTAGTGTTACTGCTGGTGCTAGTGCTGGTAGTAGTGTTAAGTGTTGGTGCTAGTGCTGGTGTTACTGCTAGTGCTGGTCCTGGTGCTAAGTGCTAGTGTTACTGCTGGTGCTAGTGCTGGTAGTAGTGTTAAGTGTTGGTGCTGGTGCTGGTGTTACTGCTAGTGCTGGTGCTAGTGCTGGTGTTAGTGCTAGTCCTGGTGCTAATTGCTGGTGCTAGTGTTGTGTTGACTGTCTGAGAAGGTATTCTGTGACATTCTGTGAATGTCAGCATATAACAATGTATATTTTAGTACATCGATTTATATGTGTACTGCTCACCTTGATATTTTGTTGTATATTCCATTTCATTTTATTTCATTCTCATTTTACACAGAATTAATATCTATAGTTCTATTTCTATTTTGCACAGTTATATTTCTATTTTGCTAGCTCTACTTCTATTTTGTAGTTCTATTTCTATTTTGTATTCTTTTATAATTACTGTCGGCTGTCGGGCGTTTTGCACAAAAGGTTTTTCACTCACTGCTTATACTCACGTGTAAATTGTGAAGTGACAATAAAATACTTGAAACTTGAAGGAAGCGGAGAAGAGAGCACTCCCCCATCTCCATAGACGGTGTTGCAGTAGAGAGGGTCAGCAGTTTCAAGTTCCTCGGCGTGCACATCACATTTGTGATGAGCATGAGCTCGCTGCTTGGTTTATGCACAAACCCCCTCGAGACCTCTATGTCCGAGACCAAGACAAGACCGAGACCAAAGACAGTCAACAATAAACAATAAAATACAATAAAATACTTGAAACTTGAAACTTGTATTTGAGAGAGAATCTCAAGTATGTACTTGGGAATCTCAAGTATGTACTTTAGAGAAAATCTCAAGTATGTACTTGAGAATCTCAAGTGTGTACTTGGGAATGTGCTTGGGTGTCCGCTTAAGTATGTACTTGAGATTCTCAAGTATGTACTTGGGAATCTCAAGTATATACTTTAGAGAAAATCTCAAGTATGTCCTTGAGAGTCCGCTTAAATATGTACTTGAGGTTCTCAAGTATGTACTTGAGATTCTCAGGTATGTACTTGGGAATCTCAAGTATATACTTTAGAGAAAATCTCAAGTATGTACTTGAGAATGTGCCTAGGTGTCCGCACCCCTAGTCAACAGCGCCCCAGGCGGGAATCGATCCAAAGACCTTCTTGCTCTGAGGCAGCAGTGCAAGCACTGCTCCACCGTGCCCCACAAGTATGTACTTGAGAATCTCAAGAATGTAATTGGGAATGTGCTTGGGTGTCCGCTTAAGCATGTACTTGAGATTCTCAAGTATGTCCTTGAGAATGTGCTTGGGTGTCCGCTTAAGTATGTACTGTACTTGAGGTTCTCAAGTATGTACTTGAGATTCTCAAGTATGTACTTGGGAATCTCAAGTATATACTTTAGAGAAAATCTCAAGTAGGTGGAAGAAGGATGTTTTGGTGATGTTGCTGATGTGTGACTTGAAGGAGAGGGTGGGATCCATGATAATGCCGAGGTTACGGACCAGGGGGGAGGGTGTGACTGTGTGTCCGTCGATGGAGAGTGAGAAGTTCTGGGAGGAGGGGAGGAGAGATTTTGGGCCGATTATGATGATTTCCGATTTATTGCAGTTGAGTTTGAGGAAGTTGTTGTTCATCCAGGTTTTTATTTGAGGCAGTCTGTGAGAGTGGAGAGAATGGCAGGAGTGATGGATTTGGTGGAGATGTAAAGCTGGGTGTCGTCGGCATAGCAGTGAAATTCTAGTCCATGGCGGCGAATGATGTGACCAAGTAGAGGATGAAGAGAAGGGGACCAAGCACCAAGCCTTGAGGGACTCCATGTGAGACTGGGGTGGTAACGGATTTGCAGTTATTGATGGAGATGTTACGCCCGTACACGAAAACAGAAACGCCAATGTGGTAAACCAAACAATGAAGACGGACTCAAACAACCTATAAGTTCCCAAGGGTTTTTATTATATACTCCGGGAAGGTAATTAGGATGTATCAAATAAATATATATATATATATATATATAATAATATATATATATATCCAAGGACAAATAAAATAATTCTATATAACTAATATATATATATATATATATATATATATATATATATATATATATATATATATATATATATATATATATCTAAGAAAATAACTATTCTAATAATACTAACTGCCTATATCTATATAATATATATATATATATATATATATATATATATATATATATATATAAATAATGAATATATCTATATATCTCTATAAGAAAATAACTATCCAAAAACTAATCTAGAAAAACAAAATACTTAACGCGGGTTGAGGGAGAGTCAGGGTAGTCCGGTGCTCAGGGTAGTCCGGTAGTCGGGGGGTCTGTCGGGGATCCGTCTGCGGGGAAAAGGGGAATCCAGGGATAGGGGCGTGGAGAGGGTCCGAGGAGAGTAGGGGTCCGGAGAGGGGAGTCCCTGGGGTGAGGAGCGAGGAGAGGGTCCGAGGAGAGTCGGGGTCCGGAGAGGGAGTCACTGGGGCGAGGAGCGAGGAGAGGGTCCGAGGAGAGTAGGGGTCCGGAGCGGGGGTCACTGGAGCGAGGAAACGAGGAGCGAGGAGATGTGGAGACACAGGATCGACAGGGTACGAGACGAGGAATACGCGGGAGTCAGGAAGGAGAACACAGGGAACTAGAGCCGAGGGGGTAGTACGTTCTAGCAACGTCGTATCGTTAATGACGGGCGTCTCGTGAGTGTGCCGAACGTGTCTTGCTCGCTCGGGATGTCTCGGGACTGTTTGGGCTGGGATCCCGAGCCGCCGGTGATGACATGGTACGCTCTGGGGAGGAGCGCACCACAACAGGACCCCCCCTCCTACGGGAGACACCGGGCGACCGTCCGATGGCGTTGGGGTTAGCTCGGTAGAAGTCCTTCAGAAGGACGGGGTCAGTCAGGTAGGATCTCGGAAGTCAACTCCGATCCTCATGGCCATAGCCCACCCACTCCACCAGATACTGGAAACCCCGTCCTTTTAGGCGGACCGCAAGCAGCCAGTCCACGTCCCACACCCCATCTTCCAGGACTCGGGGAGGCGGAGGAACCGGTGCTGGAGGGGCTAGGGGGCTGGAGGCAACTGGTTTGAGTTGAGACACATGGAATACGGGATGGATCTTGAGTGAAGTGGGAAGGATGAGACGAACCGCCGCGGGGTTGATGATCTTTTCAATGGTTTATGGACCCACATAACGTGGAGCCAACTTCCGGGAGGAGGTCTGGAGGGGCAGGCCAACAACCATACCTCCTGGCCCGGTAGGTAGGCTGGGGCTGGCACTCTCTGCCGGTTTGTGCCACGTCTGGACCGCTCTGTGGCCTGTATTATAGCAGTCCGGCCCGTCTTCCACACCTGCTTACACTGGCGGAGATGATCCCTGATGGACGGGACCGCCACCTCCAGCTCCTGTTGGGGAAACAAAGGGGGTTGAAAACCAAGGGAACACTCGAAAGGGGACAAACCTGATGCAGAGCTCACCATACTATTCAATGAATACTCGACCCATGGTAGGTACTCGCTCCAGGAGGCGGGGTTGCTGGCCGTCACGCACCACAAGGTTGCCTCCAGCGCTTGATTGGCCCTCTCCGCCTGCCCATTTGTCTGGGGGTGATATCTCGAGGATAGACTGGCTGTGGCCCCAATTCCCTTACAAAATGCCTGCCATACCTTAGAGGTAAACTGGGGACCCCTATCCGAGACAATGTCCTGTGGAATACCATGGAGACGAACCTCATGGGTTACCAGAAGGTCTGCCGTTTCAGCCGCAGAGGGGAGCTTAGGAAGAGCGACGAAGTGAACTGACTTTGAAAATCGGTCCACTAGAGTGAGTATTGTGTCTTTTCCATGAGACATGGGAAGGCCAGTTACAAAATCCAACGCAATATGTGACCATGGTCGCCTGGGAATTGGAAGAGGCCGTAAGAGACCGGCTGGTGGCCGATGAGTGGCCTTGCTGTGGGCGCAAATGGTGCAGGCGGCTACGAATTCCCTAACGTCTGCCTCCATGGTCGGCCACCAGAAGTTTCTGCGAAGAAATTCCATAGTCCGGTGGACACCAGGGTGACACGCGAGTAGACTGGAGTGCCCCCACTTGAGTACCTGAGTCCGAACACTCGCAGGTACGAATAGCCGCTGCTGAGGTCCCCCACCTGGATCGGGCTGGTCACGCTGAGCCTGTCTCACCACCGACTCGATCTCCCAGGTGACCACGCCCACCACCCGGGCTGGTGGGATGATGGTGTCCATGGCCTCAGGTGGGTCATCAGTCCTTTCTGAAAACAGATGAGAGAGAGCGTCTGCTTTGCCATTTTTAGAGCCTGGGCGGTAGGTGAGAGTATAATTGAATCGGCTGAAAAGCGCCCAACGCGCCTGCCGGGGTTCGAGTCGCTTGGCCCCCTGCATATATATTAGGTTTTGGTGGTCAGTCCAAACAATAAATGGCACTGGTGCTCCCTCCAGCCAGTGTCTCCACTCCTCCAGCGCGGCGTGAACTGCTAGCAACTCCCGGTTCCCGACATCATAATGCTTCTCGGCCGAGGAGAATCGGCGAGAGAAAAAAGCACATGACTCTGCCTCCGGAGTCCAAATATAAGACCGGAGAGAAGATGTAAGCGCCGTGAGAGGTGCCGCCACCCGACTGAACCCTCTAATGCAGACCTGGGCAAACTACGGCCCGCGGGCCACATACGGCCCGTTGCGTTGTTTAATCCGGCCCGTCGGACATTTACATTAACAACAGTCCTATAATACATTTACATTTGTAGTATTCATTTCGCTGTTTTTTTTCATCCTGCAATTGATATCTTGATTGGGTCCACTACATCAGAGGACACTAATATGCAGACCGTTAATTCGGAGCAATACCGCTACCGTGAGACGCGCGACCGGCACTGAGTCAGCGACTCGGGGGTGGGGGGTGGGGGGGGTGGAGGACGCGTGACGGGTGCTAGACGCGCGGGCCGGGCCATTGGTAGATGAGGATCACAGCGTCTAGCACCCCCCCTGGGAGACATTGACTTGGTGCCCGTCGCGCATCTCCGGGGGGGGGGGGGGGGTGCTAGACGCTGCGATCCTCATCTACCAATGGCCCGGCCCGTCTGTTAACTTAAAAAACCAAATGTGGCCCTTGAGCCAAAATAATTGCCCACCCCTGCTCTAATGAAACGTCTATGAAAATTTGCAAATCCAAGAAAACACCTGAGTTGGGTCCTGTTGGTGGGCCGCGCCCACTGCTCCACCGCTAGGACTTTCTTTGGGTCCGGGCGGATCTTTCCCTTCTCCACCAGGTGACCCAGAAATTCAACCGAGGCTGTGTGAAAGGCACACTTTTCGGCCTTCACAAACAGCCGGTTCTCTAGTAGTCGTTGAAGCACCAGACAAACATGTTGACGGTGTTCCTCCTCCGTATTGGAGAACACCAGAATGTCATCAATATATACAACCACAAAAATGTTCAACATGTCTCTCAATATATCGTTTGCCAGTGCTTGGAATTTGTTAGACCAAACGGCATCATTAGATATTCGAAATGTCCCAGATGCGTGTTGAAAGCCGTCTTCCACTCATCCCCCTCCCTGATGCACACAAAGTGATAAGCCCTACGTAGATCTAACTTAGTGAACACCGTGGCGTGGGTGAGTGGCTCGAAAGTGGACGACATAAGAGGAAGTGGATACTTATTTTTAACTGTGATATCGTTGAGTCAACGATAGTCTATACAGGGCCTCAGATCGCCCTCCTTCTTTGCCACAAAAAAGAAGCCCGCTGCTACCAGAGACGACGAGGGTCTTATGATCCCTGAGGCCAAGGACTCAGTGATATAATTGCGCATAACCTCCTTCTCGGGGACGGAGAGGTTATATAACCTCCCAGTGGGAAGGGCAGCCCCGGGAAGGAGATCTATGGCGCAATCATAGGGTCTGTGAGGAGGAAGTGAAAATGCCCTATCTTTACTAAAGACGGGTGCTAAATCGTGATAAATCGTGGGGACCCCAGTGAGATCCGGTGGAGAGATCACCGGCATGAGTCTGCTGGACGGGGACGGAGCAGAGCGCAGGCAGTTGGCATGGCACGCCACGCTCCACCCCAACACCCGTCCAGTCGACCATGAGATGTGTGATATCCTGTCAATGACTCCCGCCAGGTTAGCGACCTGTGTGGCCAGGGAGACAAGGGCGCCATTCTCGGTGGCCCTAGACACCTGGAGACAACTAATCTCCCCAGAGATATGCGAGAACACAGATCCCATCTTTGAGCGGAACTGTGTGATTCGTGCACCCTGCTCTCTCACTACTCTCTCTAAAACCAGCGTCTTCCCGCACCCGTCTGCCTCCTCTGGTTTACCTTGGCTCATAATGGCTAGAACGTTCTGAATTAATAGTCTTTATTTACTGTACAGGGGGAGGGAAAGTGCAGGGATATTTATAGTGACCAAGTCCGTTATTCCATGAGAGTAGTCGTCGTTCGTATGCAGGGGGTTATCACACTGGGAAGTGGTCTCAGGGGGTCCAGGGCAAGGCAGGCGGGAGGGTCGTCAGGCAGGCAAGGGTCGATACACCATCGGGTTCTCGGACAGGCTTTAAGTCGGGCACACAGCCACTCCTGTCTCTCTTTCCACTCACCCACACAGGGTCTTGGTTCGCGTCCTTCCTCTTGGTTCTCCTCCTCTTCCTCCTCCTCCTCTTTCTTTTCCACCACCACTTCCTCGTACTCTCCCAAGTCACTCTCCTCCACTCTCTCACCCGTCTCGAACCTCCCCACCACCCAGGTCCTCTCCTATTTATAATCTGTGGTTGGGTCCTTAATTGGCTGCCTGCGCAGCCAATTTCAATTAGGCTGATTGCCTTGGTGCAATTCCTGCCTCCTCGGCTCTTTCTGGGGGCCGAATGGGGAATTGCGCCCCCCCCCGACTGTCGTCCACACTTATTCATCGGCCCTTCAGTGGCCGTCTGCCACAGCCCGTACACGAAAACAGAAAAGCCAATGTGGTAAACCAAATAATGAAGACGGACAACCTATAAGTTCCCAAGGGTTTTTATTATATACTCCGGGAAGGTAATTAGGATGTATCAAATAAATACCTGATATATATATGTAATAATATATATATATATCCAAGGACAAATAAAATAATTCTATATAACTAATATATATACCGTATTGGTCCGAATATAAGACGACCTTTTTTCCCCTTGAAATAGGTCCGAAAAAGTCGGGTCGTCTTATATTCGGGGTCTAGTATTCAGAGCGCAGCTTCTCTTCTTCGCCTCTCCCTTTAAGAGAGGGGTTGTGTGGGGCGCACGCTACGGGGGACTGAGGAAGAGGAGGAACATGCTCGTTCTGGATGCGTTCCGCGGACATCTGACTGAGCCCGTAAAAAGTCAGGTGCGAGCAATGAACGGTGATCTTGTGATCATACCAGGGGGAATGACAAGCCAGCTACAGGTGTTGGACGTTGTTGTGAACAAGCCTTTCAAGGATAACCTGCGAAAGAAATACACAGAGTGGCTCCTGTCTGGCAACCACGCACTCACACCGACCGGGAAAATACAGAAGCCGTCAGTCCGTCTACTGCGTGAATGGATCCTGCATGCATGGGATGCTGTTTCCTCACAGAGCATCATCCGTGGCTTTAAAAAATGTTGCATCTCCAATGCATTGGACGGCAGTGAGGATGACGCGCTTTGGGAGGAGCCGGTGGAAGCGGAGCAGCTGGGGAGCGATGACAGCGAGAGCGAACACAGCGGGGCAGAGGACGTGTGTGAGGGATAGAGAGACATCGGAGGAGAAGTTTGGCGAATTTTAGTTAAGTTTAGTTTAAATATGTGGCCTGTATTTTCTCTGTTATTTAAAAATGTTCCCAATGTTGCTTGATTATTGCTTGATATTAATTTTGAATCATACTGTACATATTTTGCCTTGAAAGTGCCGTGGCCTTTACCGGCATTATTATTATTGTCATTAATATAACAAGTGTTTAATTCACTGTGTTTTTAATATTGTTATTTTAAAATAAAATGAAGTTCTTTGTTCTGCAAATCTGGTCTGAAAATCTTTTTTTCTAAATGTTTGTGTTGAAAAACGGGGGGTCGTCTTATAATCAGGGTCGTCTTATATTCGGACCAATACGGTATATATATATAAATAATGAATATATCTATATATCTCTATAAGAAAATAACTATCCAAAAACTAATCTTTTTTGCAATGCCCTCCTGGTGGGGGCATCTGCAAAATGCATAAACTGGCTGCAGTATGTCCAAAATTGTGTTATTCAGCCTACACTGGCTCCCTGTCAGCTCACGCATTGACTTCAAAGTTCTAACCCACACCTACCAAGCCATCCATGCCACTGGCCCATCCTACCTCTCTGACCTTATCAAACTGTCCTGCCCAACACGTACACTCCGCTCCTCCAGCTCCATCTCTCTGCAGCAGCCACGCTGCAGACTTAAAACCATGGGAGCCAGGGCATTCAGTTGTGCTGCTCCACGACTGTGGAACTCACTCCCAGACCCCATCAAAGAGGCAGAGTCACTCAAGTCCTTCAAAGCTCTCCTCAAAACACACCTCTTTAGACTGGCCTTTAAGGACCTGTGTTAAAATTTTATAGTTTTTTTTGTTTGTTCGTTTTTAACTGATCCTCCTATGTACTAGAAATGCGCTCAATAAATTTGAATTATTATTATTATTATTATTAATCTAGAAAAACTAAATACTTAACGCGGGTTGAGGGAGAGTCAGGGTAGTCCGGTGGTCAGGGTAGTCCGGTAGTCGGGGGGGGGGGGGGGGGGGGGTCTGTCGGGGATCCGTCTGCGGGGAAAAGGGGAATCCAGGGCGAGGAGCGAGGAGAGGGTCCGAGGAGAGTAGGGGTCCGGAGCGGGGGATCGACAGGGTACACAGGATCGACAGGGTAACACGGAGACGAGGAATACGCGGGAGTCAGGAAGGAGAACACAGGGAACTAGAGCCGAGGGGGTAGTACGTTCTAGCAACGTCGTATCGTTAATGACGGGCTTAAATAGCCGCTGTGTCCTGATCGTGATTTGCAACACCTGGTGAGTCGGCGTCTCGTGAGTGCCGAACGTGTCTCGCTCGCTCGGGATGTCTCGGGACTGTTCGGGCTGTGATCCCGAGCCACCGGTGATGACTTGGTACGCTCTGGGGAGGAGCGCACCACAACAGGAGATGTCGTGAAATCTGTATGACAGGTAGAATTTGAACCAGGAGAGTGCTGAACCAGTTATGCCAATGCAGGATTGCAGGCGACTGAGGAGGATGGAGTGGTTAATGGTGTCGAAGGCTGCACTGAGGTCGAGGAGAAGGAGAATGTTGAGGGAGCCAGAATCAGAGGAGAGTAGGAGATCGTTGGTGACTTTGAGCAGAGTTTCAGTACTGTGGTGTGTTTGGAAGCCGGATTGGAATATTTGTGTGGAGATATTATTTGAGTTGTGTTGCGACGGTGCGTTCCAGGCTTTTTGAGAGAAATGGAAGGTTGGAGATGGGTCTGAAGTTGTTGGGGTTGTCAGGGTCCAGGCCAGGCTTTTTGAGGATGGGTGTGAGAGCAGCAAGCTTGAAAGGAGAGGGAACAATGCCAGAAGTGAGGGAGGAGTTGATGATGTCAGTGATGAGTGGGACAAGAGAAGAGAGACAGGTTTTAACAAGGGTGGAGGGGATGGGGTCGAGGGGGCATGTGGAGGACTTAATGCAAGTGAGTATTTTAGAGGGGTCAGATGTGGTTATGGGGGAGAAGAGGGAAAGGCAGTGGTCTGTTGGTGGGGGAAGTGCAGGCTCCGGGTCGGGGGTGATGGCAGAGGAGGTGACTAGTTGATTGTGGATGTTTTCGATTTTTGAGTGAAGGAAGATAAAAAGTTGCTGCATTTTTCCGGGGTGAATGAGGGTGAAATATTGAGGTTTGAGGAGCTTATTTATGGTGGAAAACAGAGTGCGGGGGTTGGAGGATTCGGAGTGTATGATGCCGGAGTAGAAGTTGGAGCGGGCTTTGTTGAGTGCAGACTTGTACTGGTGAATGTGTTCTTTGTAGGCCAGGGCGTGTACAGTGAGTCCGGTTTTCTTGTATAAGCGTTCTAGCTGTCTCCGTTGTTTTTTGAGAGCATGTAGTTCGGGGGTGTACCAGGGGGCAGACTGAGTGAATGTGACGGTTTTTGTTTTTATGGGGGCAAGCTGGTTGAGGCAGGTAGACAGGGTGTGGTTGTAGAGGTTGACAAGGTCCATGGGAGCTGGGTTAACAGGGAGGGTGAAGTCAGATATCGTGTTTGATATACAGGTGGAGAGAGAGATAGAGCAGATGGATTTGAGATTATGGAAGGCTATTGTGCGATCTTGGTTTGGGTTGGGGGGTGGGAATGTTCGATGTCCAGTATGATGGCCAGATTGGTCGGAGATGGTGAGGTCGGTGTTAGAGATACTGTTGATATGGAGGCCAGAAGAGCAAACCAGGTCCAGGATATGTCCACGGCTGTGGGTGGGGAAATTGACGTGTTGGGTGAAGTTGAAACAGTTGAGTATGTCCAGGAAATCTGTTGCACTTTTACTGTCTGGGGAGTCAATGTGAATGTTAAAATCGTCTAGGAGTAAGACAGAGGGTGAAATTGTAGACAGTCGTGTGATGAATTCTGAGAGGTCGGATAGGAAAGGGGTTGGGCTTGGGTGGACGGTAGATGAGAGCAATGACAAGAGGTTTAGGGCCGGGAAGTTTAAATGCCAGGTGTTCAAAAGATGGTGCAGCAGGGATGGAGAGTGGTAGAATCTCAAGTATGTACTTGAGAATGTGCTTGGGTGTCCGCTTAAGTATGTACTTAAGGTTCTCAAGTATGTATTTGAGAGATAATCTCAAGTATGTTCTTGGGAATCTCAAGTATATACTTTATAGAAAATCTCAAGTATGTACTTTAGAGAAAATCTCAAGTATGTACTTTAAAGAAAATCTCAAGTATGTACTTGGGATTCTCCCACCGCGGTCAAGCAAGGAGAGTGGCGGGGGGTTCCTCACCTCAGTTCCGGCTGGCACCTGTGGCCTGGCAGCTGCTGAAGACAATAGGCTTAACCCACCGAGACGCGCAAGCTCCGGAGCCCCTTATCGACCCCCGGTCCCACAACCTCGCACCAACCCTCCCAGGGTTTACCAAGTCGACCCAATCTCGGCCTCGGTCCCAGGGCCCCAACAAGGATCACCTCATTCGCCAGGACTGGAGGGTTTGTGCTTTGTCAGATGCGATGCATATGCCTGTTAATGGAGGTGGTGTGGGTGGCCGTGGCGACAACCTCTGCTCCCGATCTGGAAGGGAGGTACCGGATAGCAGTAAGGGTACAAGTCGTATACATCACGCTTTGCTGGATTTGGGGAGCAGTCAGATCCTGATTCATCAAAGTCTGGTTTAGCCCGGGGCACTTTTGGAAGCGTCATGGGTGAGTGTTCGTTGTATTCATGGGGATGTGCACAATTATCCGATTGTGACATTAGAAATCACAGGAAAAAGCATAATGTGAGGGCTGCCGTTAATTGCCGCCTGGCTGTTAGAGGGGCGGCGATGGTGCTGTAACCCCGGATGAACCAGCGGTTGAAGTTGGCAAACCCCAGGAACCGTTGCAACTGCTTATGGGAATCAGGAACGGGCCAGGAGGTGACTGCTGACACCTTCGCTGGATCCATCTGGATGTTCCCCTGCGACACGATGTAGCCCAGGAATGAGACAGACGGAATGTGGAACTCGCATTTTTCTGCCTTGACGAATAGGGAGTTCTCCAGGAGGCGCTGATGAATGGTCTGGACATGATGGACGTGCTCCCCTCGGGATTTAGAAAAAATACGTATGTTGTCTCAGTAAACAAAAACAAAACGGTTCAACATGTCTCTAAGAACGTCATTCACCAACGCTTGGAACACAGGGCAGGGACGTGCCTGGCTGTAGGTCGATGGCACGGTCGACGATGAGTGGATAATTGAATGTAAAGGTGGAACTCACGGAGCTGGAATGTGGATCATGACATATGTAAGGTGAGTCGTGACACCAAGTCAGGAGAAGAGGTGAGTCAATTGCTCGTACGGTGGTGGTGCACGTCCTGTCATGTCAGTTAACCAACCATCACAAAACCCTGTTGCGGCCTCATCCACTCATTATTCTCAGTTCCCAATTCCATGCCAAGTGGTACGGAATACCACTTGCTGATAGTGCTGAAAGTCAAAACATTAAGGCATAAATACACATACATACACACAAACATACATACTGTACACAAATTGTGTCTTCATTAAAATATAGATAGAAAGAATTGCGATGGATTCATAGGGCCATTAGACCGTAGCAGGGGTATCGATTTGTTGGTCATCATAGATTATGCAACTCGGTACCCAGAGGCAGTGAACTTACGCTCTATTTCAGCGAAGAGCGAAGTGAAGGCTCTTCTCCAATTAATCTCTCACGTTGGAATCCCGGAAGAGATTCTGACGGTCCAAGCGAAAAATGGAATTCAGTACGACTATGAAGTGGCATGCTCCGACAGAGCGAGGGGGGCACGCAGATCTATCACCTCAACCTCCTTAAACTATGGAAAGAGGAATGGCCGGTTCTGCTGGCGACGTCAGTAATTGAGGAAGTTGAGCTGGGGCCGGAGGTTCAAAAAGCGGTACAAAGTAAATAAAGTACTGCAAATAGCAAAGATGTCCATTTCATTACTTTACATTCATGTGATGAATAAACAAATATCAATTAGATGATTGACATGAGATTTGGTTATGGCAATCATCTGCTTATAATGATTAGCTGACCCGGACAGATGTGATAACTATCAGCGGTTTCCACTGTACTTCCATAAACGTATAACTTAGATGTCAATTATTATAAAGGACTGGGAATAGAAAATCAGGGAACTGTCTTGTGGCTTCACAAATAGGACCATTACCTGCTGTCCTGCACAGTTCGTGTCAGACCCAGTGGCCTGGCTGTGTCACTTAATCAGTGCTCTCTCTCTCTCTCTCTCTCTCTCTCTCTCTCTCAGACGCACGATCTACTCGTCGCTCAAAACCTGTCCTGTGGGCCTCCTCAGTGTGTTCCAAGCCAGAACACACTCCAGTCTACGCAGAAAGGCTCTAGACAGGCATGTGCACACACACAAACAGACAAACACACACACACATATATATGCACACAGTGTTGTAAAAAGCACAGTACATCCAAACACCAGCTCTTTTCCAACCTACTCCCTGCATACTATGTCCCTCGCTTTTTTGTTTCCACCTCCAAGCGATCGCTTTCAACAATGGGCTCGTCCTTCTCGTTGCATCTCTCTCCTTTCCCCCGCCCCGCTATCTGACATCCGCTACTAGAACGGGCCCCTGCATTACAGCAGGGGGCGCCCACCACGCTGGGCTATTCTTCAGTTCCCGAGTTCCATGCCCAGCCGCGGTCCTCAATAATATGTCCTGCCTCTCTCCCCCACTCACTTGGCAAGCTGGTAAGAGCATTGACATGGACGGGATTATGGTGGACTTGGGCTGAGTAGGTGGAGAGTTGTGGGTTACACACTACCACCCTTATTGTCAAGACATCACCCTTATATTTTAATATAGTATATACATAGGGTTGGCAGGCTTGCTAACTAGAGCTTTCAAAGGTTTTTTTGACAGCAACGATATTGGATTTTCAAAACGATAAATGCACAATTTCCTATAAGCACGGCTTCCTGAGCCCTAGCTATGATTAATTGCCAATGGCGAAAGAGATTGGAACTAAAACACTGCATTGTTTGTATGTGTTATGAGCGGCAGGATTGGTGTTATTTTGTAAGCGCCTGGCGATATACCATTGGTCATTTAATATCTCAATATCATGATTATAGCATGTCTTCTGGTAATTACAGAAATACATACAGTACCTTATATAAATGCATTACATATATTATTTATTTATATTATACATATAATCGTTATAAAAATGACAGTGTCATGCCTATTTAGTAATACTCCCTGGGGGATAACACAATGAACATTTGATAAATAATCATCAGTAATGTGACGATAATGAACGAAAAGTTCAGAATGATGAAGTGGGGAAGAAAGAAATTTAAGAAAATAACTTTACTGAAATATGCAGCCTTTAAAACCAGGAAAAGACAAGTTATTCCACAACATGATATTACGGCGATTTAATCAAGACGGTATCACAATATCGATATCATATCTATATTGCCTAGATGCCTCTGCCCCACTAGAACAGCATTTGGTCAAAATGAAGGAAAAAACATTTGATGAGAATATTAACCAACTAGATTATTCTTTGTGTGTGTGTGTGTGTGTGTGTGTATCTGTGTGTGTGTGTTTTAAGTGGACAGCTGCAATCAGTCCACTTGAATGACCATGCTAAAAGCTGCATAACAAAGACAGCATGACAGGGAGAGATGGATAAACGGATAGAGGTGACCACCATTCATGCCATAGTGCCTTGCTCAGTAGCTCTGGCAAGCACTGTGTCCCCGCACTGTCACGGATCATCCAGCAACATCCTCAACCATACATGAACTTGCCAGGGAGGCGTTAACGGTACTCACCATTAAACCTCACTAGGAGAAACCTGAAATCTTTTGGGGAATATTCACTTATATATGGCTGGTTTAACTGATCTCTCATGCGAAAAGCTTTTCACTGAGTAAAGCCAATAGGTGCACGAGAATATAACACAATCCAAAATGTTAGGCGAAAATTTAAATGTTCCTAAAAAAAAGCACAGCAATACTGCCATATAACATAAAAACATATTTTGATTACCCCTGTGTCCCCCGGGGAATCCTGTGGGGGGTACTACGGGAGTATGGGGCCGTTGGTACGCGCCATTCGGTCCTTGTACGAACAAGTGCGAGCTGCGGTCCATATTCCTCGGCGACACTGAAAGTCAAGCACGTTCTCAGTGGGTGTTGGACTCCGCCAAGGTTTGTCCCTTGTCACCCGATTCTGTTCGTGAATCTTCATGGGACCAGAATCTCAAGGCTACAGCCGGAGGTGAGGAAGAGGTGTCCGGTTGGGAGACGATCAGAATTGCAATCTCCTCCTCTTTGGCAATGATGTGGTTCTGTTTGGCTACATCAGATACGTGACCTCAGCATGCACTGGGCGCAGTGTTGGCCAGCCAGAGTGTGAAGCGGTGCGGAGAGTGAGAGTCAAGCTACCTCGCAAGTCTGGAAGGCCATGGGGTTCTCTGCCGGAAAACGGTGGAGTGTGTCCCTTCGGTGTTGGGAATGAGATTGGCATGGCTCAACGGCGGAAGGGAGTTCAAGTTATCGTCGGGTCTTGTTTCACGGAGTGAGCAAATGGGAGGCGGGAGATGGACAGACGAGGATTGTACCGGTCTGTTGATGGTGAAGGAGGGAAGTCTGAGCTGGAAGGCGACGCTCTCGATTTACCAGGCTCCATCTACGTTCCAACCCTCACTATGGATACAAGGCGTTTGGGTGTGACGAAAGAATGAGATGGGATACACGCGGCCGAGAAATGAGTTTTCCTCCAGCAGGGTGGCTGGGCTCAGCCTTAGAGATAGGGTGAGGAGCTCAGACATCCGGAGGGAGCTCGGAGTAGAGCCGCTGCTCCTCCGCATCGAAAGGAGTCAGCTGAGGTGGTTCGGGCATCTGATTAGGATGCCCCCCGGGCACCTCCCTTTGGAGGTTTTCTGGGCACTAGAGAGTGTGGCTGGGGAGAAGGAAGCCTGCTTAGCTGGCTGCCACTGCGACCCGGCCCGGGATAAGCAGACGAAAATGGATGGATGGATCTCTTGATTACAACAGCAACATAATGTTTTGTGCACAGCCAATCACTTCAGGGCCAGACAATGAAAGAACCTTGGGGCCAAGATGAAACACTGTACAAAAACACTGGCTGTATTCTGTACCTTGCTATCTAGTTCCCAACAGTGGTGAAAGCCTAAAATACATTTTCAAGAAAGATATTTCTTGAAAAAGTGAAACGTGAAACATTTCATGTTATAACATGAAAATATAATTTCACATTATTTCAAGACAATATTTTCATGTGAGAACGTGAAATATTTCATGTTATCACGTGAAAATATAATGGGCTATTTGCACGGGACGTTGCATTCATGTTATGCATACACCTAGTCATACCTCGTTTTATATTGGCCAAATAGCTGTACAGTTGTTAATAGCTAGTAAGTTACTAGAGCTAGCTTGCCAGCTAGCTAACTGCTAATGTTGTATAACTTAACTTCATTGTTGTCAATGTACTGGATATATACGTCTTAAACGCCTTTTCCCTTTTGCTCTTTGGAGCTGAGCTAGCTTGTACCGGCCGATGTAAATTGCTTATTGTGATCTTTGGTAGGTCTTGGAGGCATCTGGTGTCTCACCATTAACCTCACTAGGAGAACACTAAATCTTTTGGGGAATATTCACTTTATAATGCTGGTTTACTGATCTCTCATCGAAGCTTTCACTGAGTAAAAGCCAATAGGTGCAGAGAAATATAACACAATCCAAAATGTTAGGCGAAAATTTAAATGTTCCTAAAAAAAAGCACAGCAATACTGCCATATAACATAAAAACATATTTTGATTACCCCTGTGTCCCCCGGGGAATCCTGTGGGGGGTACTACGGGAGTATGGGGCCGTTGGTACGTGCCATTCGGTCCTTGTACGAACAAAGTGCGAGCTGCGTCCATATTCTCGGCACAAAGTCAAGCACGTTCTCAGTGGGTGTTGGACTCCGCCAAGGTTGTCCCTTGTCACCGATTCTGTTCGTGATCTTCATGGACAGAATCTCAAGGCACAGCCGAGGTGAGGAGAGTGTCCGGTTTGGGGACCTCAGAATTGCATCTCTGCTCTTTGCAGATGATGTGGTTCTGTTGGCTACATCAGACTGTGACCTCCAGCATGCACTGGGGCGGTTTGCAGCCGAGTGTGAAGCGGTCGGGATGAGAGTCAGCACCTCCAAGTCTGAGGCCATGGTTCTCTGCCGGAAAACGGTGGAGTGTTCCCTCCGGGTTGGGAGTGAGTTGCTGCCTCAAGCGAAGGAGTTCAAGTATCTCGGGGTCTTGTTCACGAGTGAGGGCAAAATGGAGCGGGAGATGGACAGACGGATTGTACCGGTCCGTTGTGGTGAAGAGGGAGCTGAGCCGGAAGGCGAAGCTCTCGATTTACAGGTCCATCTACGTTCCAACCCTCACCTATGGTCACGAGCTTTGGGTAGTGACCGAAAGAATGAGATCGCGGATACAAGCGGCCGAAATGAGTTTCCTCCGCAGGGTGGCTGGGCTCAGCCTTAGAGATAGGGTGAGGAGCTCAGACATCCGGAGGGAGCTCGGAGTAGAGCCGCTGCTCCTCCGCATCGAAAGGAGTCAGCTGAGATGGTTCGGGCATCTGATTACGATGCCCCCTGGGCACCTCCCTTTGGAGGTTTTCTGGGCACTAGAGAGTGTGGCTGGGGAGAAGGAAGCCTGCTTAGCTGGCTGCCACTGCGACCCGGCCCGGGATAAGCAGACGAAAATGGATGGATGGATCTCTTGATTACAACAGCAACATAATGTTTTGTGCACAGCCAATCACTTCAGGGCCAGACAATGAAAGAACCTTGGGGCCAAGATGAAACACTGTACAAAAACACTGGCTGTATTCTGTACCTTGCTATCTAGTTCCCAACAGTGGTGAAAGCCTAAAATACATTTTCAAGAAAGATATTTCTTGAAAAAGTGAAACGTGAAACATTTCATGTTATCACGTGAAAATATAATGGGCTATTTGCACGGGACGTTGCATTCATGTTATGCATACACCTAGTCATACCTCGTTTTATATTGGCCAAATAGCTGTACAGTTGTTAATAGCTAGTAAGTTACTAGAGCTAGCTTGCCAGCTAGCTAACTGCTAATGTTGTATAACTAGTCATACCTCGTTTTATATTGGCCAAATAGCTGTACAGTTGTTAATAGCTAGTAAGTTACTAGAGCTAGCTTGCCAGCTAGCTAACTGCTAATGTTGTATAACTTAACTTCATTGTTGTCAATGTACTGGATATATACGTCTTAAACGCCTTTTCCCTTTTGCTCTTTGGAGCTGAGCTAGCTTGTACCGGCCGATGTAAATTGCTTATTGTGATCTTTGGTAGGTCTTGGAGGCATCTGGTGTCTCGCTCTCTCTCTGTTTCTATCTCTCAACAAGTGTACAACCGCAGACTCACGTGCAACTAGCCCATTATATTTTCACACTATAATGTGAAACAGAGAGAGTGTGGTCTTCCCTAGCAATGGAACTGACTTCAGCTACGGTCCCGGAGTCCATAGGACATTGCAATGAAGCTCGTTGTCCGTAAACTCGTTGACGTCACTGGAACTGGATCGGAACTTGTCCCACTTGACTTTGGTCAGGGCGTCCTGAGATCATCCATCCATCCATCCATTTTCGTCCGCTTATCCGGGGCCGGGTCGCGGTGGCAGCCGGCTAAGCAGGGCCCCCCAGGCTTCCTTCTCCCCAGCCACACTCTCCAGTTCCTCCTGGGGGATCCCGAGGCGTTCCCAGGCCAGACGAGATATATAATCCCTCCAGCGGGTTCTGGGTCTGCCCCGGGGTCTCCTCCCAGTTGGACGTGCCCGGAAAACCTCTAAGGGGAGGCGCCCGGGGGGCATCCTAATCAGATGCCCGAACCACCTCAGCTGACTCCTTTCGATGCGGAGGAGCAGCGGCTCTACTCCGAGCTCCCTCCGGATGTCTGAGCTCCTCACCCTATCTCTAAGGCTGAGCTTCTTTCGGTCACTACCCAAAGCTCGTGACCATAGGTGAGGGTTGGAACGTAGATGGACCAGTAAATCGAAAGCTTCGCCTTCCGGCTCAGCTCCCTCTTCACCACAACGTACAGCCCTCACTCGTGAACAAGACCCCGAGATACTTGAACTCCTTCGCTTGAGGCAGCAACTCACTCCCAACCCGGAGGGAACACTCCACCGTTTTCCGGCAGAGAACCATGGCCTCAGACTTGGAGGTGCTGACTCTCATCCCGACCGCTTCACACTCGGCTGCAAACCGCCCCAGTGCATGCTGGAGGTCACGGTCTGATGTAGCCAACAGAACCACATCATCTGCAAAGAGCAGAGATGCAATTCTGAGGTCCCCAAACCAGACACACTCCCCACCTCGGCTGCGCCTTGAGATTCTGTCCATGAAGATCACGAACAGAATCGGTGACAACCTTGGCGGAGTCCAACACCCACTGAGAACGTGCTTGACTTTGTGCCGAGAATACGGACGCAGCTCGCACTTTGTTCGTACAAGGACCGAATGGCACGTACCAATGGCCCCGGTACCCCATACTCCCGTAGTACCCCCCACAGGATTCCCTGGGGGACACGCTTATAAGCCTTCTCCAAGTCCACAAAGCACATGTAGACTGGATGGGCAAACTCCCATGACCCCCCCAACAACCCTGCGAGGGTAAAGAGCTGGTCCACTGTTCCACGGCCCGGACGGAATCCGCATTGTTCCTCCTGAAGCAACCCTTTTTTGAAAATGGGGACCACCACCCCGTTCTGCCATTCCACAGGCACTGTCCCTGACCTCCACGCGACATTGACTAGGCGTGTCAGCCACGACAGCCCGACAATGTCCAGAGCCTTCAGCATCTTAGAGCTTTTTGACTACTTCAGTGACCTCTACCAAGGATATGGGTGAGGCTTCCCCCGAGCCTTCAGACTCTGCCTCTTCAAGCAACATTCCAGAAGATCTAAACATAAAACCAAAAAGTAATTAGTAGAAATAATAATCACACATTTGAGATCAGCATAATGGTTCATGTTCAATTCTAATGTCAGGAAGTGGATATTCGGAAGGGTCATTCACAAGCACATTCATCATCATTGTCTCTGTGGTCTTGAAACAAGAAGTGACCATTCTTTTGAAGCAGGTGATGAGTACTATGAAGAGGAGTAGTATGACTACTACATAGAGCACATACTTCAGAATGGAACTACCTAGGTTTCCTAACCATTCGCCCAACGGATCCCATTTTCCAGAGTTGCGTTCGTGCAGTTCATCAATGTTCTTGCGCATATCATCTAAAATGTCAGTGATATTTTCAGATGTGTCAATGATATCAGTACAACATTCCATACCTATTACTGTGCACGTTCCGCCTGCAGCCGCTAATAGGTAGTCCAAGGCGGCCCTGTTCTGCAGTACCATGAGCCGAGTAGATGCAAGTTGGTTTGAGAGCATGGATATAGCCTTTGCAGGTTGGCTATTAGTGGTTGGCTATTGTTTCCACTGTCACAGACAAATCACGGACTTGGTCAAGCGCCGACATGACACCATAGGTAGGGAATAAAGCTCCTAAAATCCTGGTCCATTTAGTCTGTTGACGAGTGTAGAAAATATCTTTAGGTATGGAACGTTTACCGCGCAACAATGGCACTACAGAACCAAGTGCGCAGGTTCCAGTCCACTTAGAGGGTAGAAAATCATACGCAGTATTATTGCAAACCCAGTATAGCCCCTGGGGTGCTGGTAGCGCACAGGAATCTGTCACCTGGAAAGTCATAGAAAGTTGACTTTGCCACGTGGAATCTTCGTTAGTAGACCCCGTGCGGGAAGCGATAGGAAGATCATAGGTTTCAGTGCAGTACAGTTCATTCAATGTTCCTAGTGGAGTAGGAAATGATATACCCGTGTGTGTGTTTACTGTACTTTGGGCACACCATAAGAAAGGGCCGGCGATCGCAGCTATCGTGACTGGAACGGCCCTTTCACATCCCATGCATGTCGGGGGATAGTTGCCGACCTTTGTAGTACCTGTGCACTGAAGTGGTCTCAGTGGATAGTGGGTAATATTATCGCATTCCCTTTTTATCCATGACCAGTCCGCATTCTTGGAATTCAGGGTGGCTGGGCTCAGCCTTAGAGATAGGGTGAGGAGCTCAGACATCCCGAGGGAGCTCGGAGTAGAGCCGCTGCTCCTCTGCATCGAAAGGAGTCAGCTGAGATGGTTCGGGCATCTGATTACGATGCCCCCTGGGCACCTCCCTTTGGAGGTTTTCTGGGCACTAGAGAGTGTGGCTGGGGAGAAGGAAGCCTGCTTAGCTGGCTGCCACTGCGACCCGGCCCGGGATAAGCAGACGAAAATGGATGGATGGATCTCTTGATTACAACAGCAACATAATGTTTTGTGCACAGCCAATCACTTCAGGGCCAGACAATGAAAGAACCTTGGGGCCAAGATGAAACACTGTACAAAAACACTGGCTGTATTCTGTACCTTGCTATCTAGTTCCCAACAGTGGTGAAAGCCTAAAATACATTTTCAAGAAAGATATTTCTTGAAAAAGTGAAACGTGAAACATTTCATGTTATAACATGAAAATATAATTTCACATTATTTCAAGACAATATTTTCATGTGAGAACGTGAAATATTTCATGTTATCACGTGAAAATATAATGGGCTATTTGCACGGGACGTTGCATTCATGTTATGCATACACCTAGTCATACCTCGTTTTATATTGGCCAAATAGCTGTACAGTTGTTAATAGCTAGTAAGTTACTAGAGCTAGCTTGCCAGCTAGCTAACTGCTAATGTTGTATAACTTAACTTCATTGTTGTCAATGTACTGGATATATACGTCTTAAACGCCTTTTCCCTTTTGCTCTTTGGAGCTGAGCTAGCTTGTACCGGCCGATGTAAATTGCTTATTGTGATCTTTGGTAGGTCTTGGAGGCATCTGGTGTCTCGCTCTCTCTCTGTTTCTATCTCTCAACAAGTGTACAACCGCAGACTCACGTGCAACTAGCCCATTATATTTTCACACTATAATGTGAAACAGAGAGAGTGTGGTCTTCCCTAGCAATGGAACTGACTTCAGCTACGGTCCCGGAGTCCATAGGACATTGCAATGAAGCTCGTTGTCCGTAAACTCGTTGACGTCACTGGAACTGGATCGGAACTTGTCCCACTTGACTTTGGTCAGGGCGTCCTGAAGATCCATCCATCCATCCATCCATTCTCGTCCACTTATCCGGGGCCGGGTCGCGGTGGCAGCTGACTAAGCAGGGCCCCCCAGGGTTCCTTCTCTTCAGCCACACTCTCCAGTTCCTCCTGGGGGATCCCGAGGCATTCCCAGGCCAGACGAGATATATAATCCCTCCAGCGGGTTCTGGGTCTGCCCCGGGGTCTCCTCCCAGTTGGACGTGCCCGGAAAACCTCTAAGGGGAGGCGACCTAATCAGATGCCCGAACCACCACAGCTGACTCCTTTCGACGTGGAGGAGCAGCGGCTCTACTCCAAGCTCCCTCCGGATGTCTGAGCTCCTCACCCTAACTCGGCCGCTTGTATCCGCGATCTCATTCTTTTGGTCACTACCCAAAGCTTGCGACCATAGGTGAGGGTTGGAACGTAGATGGACCAGTAAATCGAGAGCTTCGCCTTCCAGCTCAGCTCCCTCTTCACCACAACAGACCGGTACAGCGCCCACATTACTGCAGACGCTGCACCAATCCATTTGTCCATCTCCCGCTCCTCGTGAACAAGACCCCGAGATACTTGAACTCCACCGTTTTCCGGCAGAGAACCATGACCTCAGACTTGGAGGTGCTGACTCTCATCCCGACCGCTTCACACTCGGCTGCAAACCGCCCCACTGCATGCTGGAGGGCACGGTCTGATGTAGCCAACAGAACCACATCATCTGCAAAGAGCAGAGATGCAATTCTGAGGTCCCCAAACCGGACACTCTCCTCACCTCGGCTGCGCCTTGAGATTCTGTCCATGAAGATCACGAACAGAACCGGTGACAAGGGGCAACCTTGGCGGAGTCCAACACCCACTGAGAACATGCTTGACTTTGTGCCGAGAATACGGACGCAGCTCGCACTTTGTTCGTACAAGGACCGAATGGCACGTACCAACGGCCCCGGTACCCCATACTCCCGTAGTACCCCCCACAGGATTCCCCGGGGGACACGGTCATAGGCCTTCTCCAAGTCCACAAAGCACATGTAGACTGGATGGGCAAACTCCCATGCCCCCAACAACCCTGCGAGGGTAAAGAGCTGGTCCACTGTGTGGCACCAGTTGGAACCACCCTCCGGTCCCCTTTTTTGAAAATGGGGACCACCACCCCGGTCTGCCATTCCACAGGTACTGTCCCCGACCTCCACGCTACATTGACTAGGCGTGTCAGCCACGACAGCCCGACAATGTCCAGAGCCTTCAGCATCTTAGAGCTTTTTGACTACTTCAGTGACCTCTACCAAGGATATGGGTGAGGCTTCCCCCGAGCCTTCAGACTCTGCCTCTTCAAGCAACATTCCAGAAGATCTAAACATAAAACCAAAAAGTAATTAGTAGAAATAATAATCATACATTTGAGATCAGCATAATGGTTCATGTTCAATTCTAATGTCAGGAAGTGGATATTCGGAAGGGTCATTCACAAGCACATTCATCATCATTGTCTCTGTGGTCTTGAAACAAGAAGTGACTATTCTTTTGAAGCAGGTGATGAGTACCATGAAGAGGAGTAGTATGACTACTACATAGAGCACATACTTCAGAATGGAACTACCTAGGTTTCCTAACCATTCGCCCAGCGGATCCCAATTCTCAGAGTTGCGTTCATGCAGTTCATCAATGTTCTTGCACATATCATCTAAAATGTCACTGATATTTTCAGATGTGTCAATGATCCATACCTATTACTGTACATGTTCCGCCTGCAGCCGCTAATAGGTAGTCCAAGGCGGCCCTGTTCTGCAGTACCATGAGCCGAGTAGATGCAAGTTGGTTTGAGAGCATGGATATAGCCTTTACAGAGTGGTTGGCTATTGTTTCCACTGTCACAGACAAATCACGGACTTGGTCAAGAGCCGACATGACACCATAGGTAGGGAACAGAGCTCCTAAAATCCTGGTCCACTTAGTCTGTTGATGAGTGTAGAAAATATCTTTAGGTATGGAATGCGCCATACCTAAGTCAGGAAGTGGATATCCAGAAGGGTCAGTCACAAGCACATTCATCATCATTGTCTCTGTGGTCTTGAAACAAGAAGTGACAATTCTTTTGAACCAGGTGATGAGTACTATGAAGAAGAGTAGTATGACTACTACATAGAGCACATACTTCAGAATGGAACTACCTAGGTTTCCTAACCATTCGCCCAACGGATCCCATTTCTCAGAGTTGCGTTCGTGCAGTTCATCAATGTTCTTGCGCATATCATCTAAAATGTCAGTGATATTTTCAGATGTGTCAATGATATCAGTACAACATTCCATACCTATTACTGTACATGTTCCGCCTGCAGCCGCTAATAGGTAGTCCAAGGCGGCCCTGTTCTGCAGTACCATGAGCCGAGTAGATGCAAGTTGGTTTGAGAGCATGGATATAGCCTTTGGCTGGTTGGCTATTAGTGGTTGGCTATTATTTCCACTGTCACAGACAAATCACGGACTTGGTCAAGCGCCGACATGACACCATAGGTAGGGAATAAAGCTCCTAAAATCCTGGTCCATTTAGTCTGTTGACGAGTGTAGAAAATATCTTTAGGTATGGAACGTTTACCTCGCTTGCTGATAGTCGAGAGTGAGGCTGGGCGCAACAATGGCACTACAGAAAAGTGGCGCAGGATCCAGTCCACTTAGAGGGTAGAAAAAATCATACGCAGAGTTATTGCAAACCCAGTATAGCCCTGGGGTGCCGGTAGCACAAGGAATCTGTCACCTGGAAAGTCATAGAAAGTTGACTTCGCCACGTGGACCTTTGTCAGTATACCCCCGTGGGCGAAGCGATAGGAAGATCATAGATTTCAGTGCAGTACAGTTCATTCAATGTTCCTAGTGGAGCAGGAAATGATATACCGGTGTGTGTGTTCACTGTGCTTTGGACACACCATAAAAAAGGCCCAGCGATCGCAGCTATCGTGACTGGAAAGGCCGTTTCACATCCTGTGCATGTCGGGGAATAGTTGCCGAACTTTATAGTACCGCTACATTGAAGGGGTCTCAGTGGATAGTGGGTAATATTATCGCATTCCCTTTTTATCCATGACCAGTCCGCATTCTTGGAATTCATTGTGACCAACCTGGACCGATCGTAAGCATGCATTGCCGAGGCTATAGCACATGGGGATAACGGGACAGCCATCAGGGGTATTCCGGAGGAGACGGAACGTGGTCCATCTCCGCCTATCTTGTTTATTCCAAAATGTTCCTTGGCTGCACTCAGGAGGGCATCAAAGCTATTGTTGATATCCTTAAGGTTATATTCCAACTGGAACAGGGAGTCCGTTCCATTGTCCCGGCTGTATGTCAGGACATCCTGGGACCTCAGTGACGCTGAAGAGGAGGATGATGCCAACGTAGAGTCATCCTCCGGCCTTGGGGGGTACTCCTTCCTGGAGTGACACGTCGGTGGCAACTGGTGGGCCATCTTGCCCCGTTGTCAGGGCTAGGTCCGTCGTGACCTTATGGTGTCGGGTTGGTCGTCAACGGTGGTGCCCGTTTACAGTGGCTGGCGTGATCCAGGTAGCCCTTTCAGCTCCCTTGACCGCTGATGAGGTGACCAGCAGGACTTGAAATGGTCCTAACCACCTCGGTGAGTGCCAGGCCCGCCTCCGATAGTCCTTCACCACGATCCAATCCCCTGGTTGTAGGTCATGGCATTGCCCCTCCTTGGAGTGTGATAAGGCCTCTTTAACCTATGAGCATATAGTTTGCAGACTTCGAGAAAGATTAATACAGTACAATAATGATTGTACAATACAATCATGCTGTGATGGAATTGTTCTGTGCTCATATTGCTGTCGTGTGATGCACCTGTCCCCATTGGCATGGGTCGCCCCATCAGGACCTCATAGGGGGACAGTCCTACCTTCGCTCTGGATTTCCCATCTGTGATGAAGGCCTTAGCAACGGCTGCAAAGTCAGCCGCCCTGCTGGGAAATACTTCAACCCATATGATTTGGCACAACATTTTTTTGTGCATAATTTGAGAATCCTTGTGTGTACCAATGCCGATTGATGCTATCTACCATTCCCCCTTTGACACATGATCTTTCCCATGTGTCATAATAGCGTAGACAAACATTTAGGTAAGCATGGCCGCCCATACCACAATCTATCGCGATACTCTGCACCAGCTGATTTCCACAACCGCCGCTCTGTAGCCGTGGCCTTGGTTTGGGCTTTCGCCAATTCCTCAATCGTGACTGAGGGCGTTAGTTGTGCCATCTGTATGGTGGAGGCGAGTGGGGCTTTGGCAGCCGCCTTAGCACCCTCATCTGCCATCGCGTTCCCTCTAGACACCAGGTCCTTGGCCCCTGTGTGCGCCTCACATCGACATACAGAGATGGCAGCAGGTAAGAGTATAGCATCTAGCAGGTTAGCAACCAATTGTGCATGATTAATCCGTTTCCCTGTGGATGTGAGGAACCCTCGCATCTTCCACAAGGTGCTGAAATCATGAACGACTCCAAAAGCATACCTACTGTCTGTATAGATGGTAACTCGTTTACCCTCCGATAGTATGCATGCTCTGGTTAGGGCAAACAGTTCCGGGAGGATTAGATGAGCCAAATTGTAATGCAGCGCTGCGGAAAATATGGTTAGTGATTCACAATAATCCTGTGGCATTCTAGTCCACGTATATGATTTCCCATAAATTTAAAAAGCAAACCAATTTTGGCTTGCTGGATCCACCGGTATGTTAAAGAACGTGTTTGCTAAGTCGACTGTAAACCATTTGCAATTCTCAGGTACCTGTGTTAATAGGGTGTGCGGATCTGGTACAATGGGTGTTCTTGGATGCACTGCATCATTCACCTTTTTCAAATTTTGGACAAACCAAACCATGAGTTTGTCCTGCAACGGGTTCCTTTTCCACAGGGAATATTGGGATACTACATGGTGAATTTGGACACGGAACGATCACACCGGCATCCAACAATGAGTTGAACTCAGGTGTAAATCAATTGACTCTTGGCGTAACCTGTACTGGGGTTGCCTTTTCCTGTAAGCTGATTTGGGAGTCACCACTAGGGCTCCACATATTTTATGCGGCCCACATCATATTTATCACTAGTCCACAGGTTGGATGGGACCCCAGCCAATCGTGGTCCTCCAACGTCATCTGTGGAAGTATTAACTCCTCCCTGCTGTCACCCATTGGGTGTATTGTCACTCTGGGCCATCTGCTCTATCTGCTCTCCAATCACATGTGTCCCCCCCCCCCCCCCCCCGACACTCATGACCCCAGTTCGGACCATGTCATGTTGGGTGTTTTTGCCAGGGACCCATGTGGTTCTGCTCCAGCAACCCCATAAAACCTTTCACCTTCCTCACGGGAGGACACTTTTAACATGCTAAATTTCTCATTCCAAAGCAAACTTTAACATTGGCGTTGTATTCGCCCCATTAAACCATAATTCTTCAAATTCTGGTAACCGCCCCTCATAAGATAGTCTGGCAGTAATATGCAAATCATTTGTGGGCATATATTGTACATCTGGCTGACCCTGCATGCAGTGGTGTGCATCTGTTATCAGTATGTCAGCTGTATCCCCTGATCTCTCTGTCAACAAGTCCCACGTATAAGATATAGGTATAAGATAGGTATAAGAATACTCTGGCGCGCGTATCATACCCGAGTATACTTGGATCGTCAGGCTTGTATTGGAGGTGATCGTGAGGCCTGTCGATGCAAATAACACTCAGTCCTAAGTAACACATTAGATCTCATCCCTATTTTCCCTTTTGTTTGTGGTGTGTGTGGTGTGTGTGTCAGTGCTCATACGACCTTCTTGGACCGGACCAGCTCCCCCACACCTTCCATGCAAATGCATCCGTCCACCTCCGCCCCTCGGGTATTCAGCTCCACAGCAGCTCTCGGGGTTCCCAAATCCTCGACCTCCACTGAGTGTAACGCGTTATTGATTTTGGTATTGGCAGGTAGGCACGTTTGTCAGCGCTTCTAGTGGGGTGAATTGAAGCTTTGTAGCTCCCGCTTCTCCCCTCTGTCCGTTCTTGTTAATCTGTTTCTCTCTCAGATCTCCTGCGTGGCTGGCGTGACTCACTATCACAGCAAGTCTGGCGGTACGCCTGTCAATACAAGGTTTCCTGAGGTAAGCATTGAGGGGGTTTAACGGTCAACCAACCCTCACCCCAGCTGCTTATCTTTATGACTGGTCAAAGAAGACGGTTGTCTGTCGTAATGACAATCTATTCTATCTAATCTATCTATCTAAGGAACATAATGCCAGCTGGAAGAAAGGCCTTATATGGACTTTTCCCATTACAGTGCCAAAACATGTTGTGGTCTCTATATTTAGGTACTCCATCCATGACAACTGAACAGGTGGTGAATTTGTATTTAACCCATCAATTATGATGATAGAAAATACTACGTTTATGCATAATTAGGGGCATGGGCAGCTTCAGTGACAGCTTAGATTGTTTAGGCTCCCGGTTAGTTCTCACCGTCACTCACCTCAGTTCGCTGAATCACTCGGCTGTGTTGGCTCTGGTTCTTTCTGAGAATCTAGAGACACAAATCTGAGTGATAACATGGCGTGCTGTGCAGTTAATTGTACTAACAGAACATCCAAGGATTATATGCTTCGTTTTTCGGTGAGTTGCATTTTTGTATTATTTCATGTATATGTTAAGGTTAGATACCATTAACAGATATTGATTTTAGTAATGACTTGGCTTAAATTACCCCAGATACCTGTAGCTTGGTACTGTAGCTTAAGGTTATTGTAATCCAGCACTTTGCGTGTACATCATTAACTATAACGATTAGTTTTCTATATCCGATCCAGTCGACGCATGCGCAACGTGACATTATCACAATCAATTCCCAAATCTTGCGAGCTTTAAAGTTTGGCCTGGCCACCGGGAGCATCGGGGGTGGGCCGCTTGGTCTGTGGGCCGCTTGAGCAGCTTGTTTAACATTCATTTGTCACTTCAGTCAATGGCAAATTTTAATCTTATGTCAAGATACGTCAGTGAGTAAATTATGATCCCTTTATCAGAAGTACTGATTTTAAGCTTCCACAAGAGACTCAAGACCCACCTGTTCAGAGTTCACCTGGACTCTGCATAACCCCCTCCCCCAACCACCTCTGTGAATCCCTTGCACTAACCTGCGTGTTTGTACGTCTTGCCATTTATTAATAGCACTTTGCATTGCTTGCCATGTTGTATTTACTTAGGTGTTGGTAACATGCTCAGAATTGCACGTCTGCCCAGCTACTTATGCAGGCAACTTAGCAATTATGAAACTCCTATTCGTCTCGTGAATATGAATGCTCGAAAACAGCTCTATTCCTATCTTTATGTACCACAGCAATATATTGCTGTCTCATTCAACGAATGTACTCTTTGGAAGTCGCTTTGGATAAAAGCGTCTGCCAAATGCCCGAAATGTAATGTAAATGTAAGATATAGCACAATATGAAGAAGAAGAAGAACAACAACAACAACAACTTTATTAATCCACAAGCACAGCATGCTGAAGTGGTGACCGTCAAACACACACGCATGCAGGGAGGGTGGCCCGTGGAAATTAAGTCTCTGCATTTCACCCATCCTGGTATGCTGCCCCTCCAGGGGCAGCCAGGAGCAGTGGGCAGCCGCCCACGACAGTGCCCCGGGACCATCAGCTCCAGATTTTTGTGTCCACATCTTGGTCAGGGACAGGACCGGAGAAGCGATTCTTCGCATGTTTTTTAGTTGGGGTTCTTACTGTGGAAGGAGACCCCGTGGAGCACGGGGAGAACATGCAAACTCCACACAGAAAGGCCGGGAGATAACCCACCTGGGCACCCCAGAGTCAATAGCGCCCCAGGCGGGAATCGATTCCAGGACCTTCTTGCTGTGAGGCAGCAGTGCAATATAAATGCAATTCTACAATTGGACAGAAAACAACAATTGGAAATATTGCGGAACAAGGATTTTATGGTGTTTTATGTATGTTAGTCAGAATGCCCCAAAATGGGTTGCACTTCCCATTCACATCCATTATAAAACACAGACAGTCAACATCAAAATCTTCCAAAATAACTAGGGAAAAGGTCAATTATAAGAAGAATAGATAATGCAACAGATAGACTGAGCAGTTAGGTCATAGTTGTTTTTTTTATCAATCATCTGTTCAATTAAGTAGTGAAGTTATTTAAATTATGTAAAGAATTGGCATACATTTCTGAACTTATCTATTTTGTCTATGTAAAGGGTTCCGCGAGGTGATCCAGACAGGCTGGACCAGGCATTGATACATCCAAAAACCCTAAAAGTTACCTAAAATCAATACATTACCAGTCCACATAAACCAAGCAAATGGGGGGGGAGTGAGCTGAGGCCACTTTTGGAGAGGCAGACTACCTTGACGAGTGCCCGGGGGTGCTACCGTATACTAGGGCTGGGCGATCTGGCAAAAAATATAATCACAAATTTTTTTCCCATATTGATTTTTTTAATAACAATATATCATTTGATAATGCTGCCAGTTTGAAGAGTATCCTGATAATGACAAGACACCAGAGGGTTCATTAGGTAAGCTTTAGAACAGTTTATTAACTAAAATAATGTCAATATTAAACACTGCAAACATGCTGTAATAGCCTTAAAACACCTTTCAAATGATTTAAATGCAAATAAAAAACAAAGCTGGGCAGCAAACATCTCATGTTTTTCGAGGTAGACAAAAATAGTAAAAGTGTCTCAAATGCCCTGTGCTACTTTAAGATAAAATGAAGTACAAAATATGAATTATGAAGTGGTTAAATGTTTTAGAAGTAGACATTAATAAAATTAGCAAAATTGGTAAAAGGTGCAAAATGTAAACATTTAAAATTCTAAATTAAACATTTAACTGTGTATAAAAAAATAAACACTCAAAAGTGCAAACGTGCAACAAAAGTATACAAGGCACATTCAAGTACAACTGCAATAATAATAAAAATACACACATGAAATCTGTAAACCAGTCATTAGGCTACACATTTTAGCTTGTGCACATCATTTAACCCCAATATATTTGTTTCGGTACAGTCCCGCTGCTACTTGTGGAAGGGGTTTCTTGGCTCCGTAGGCCCATGCTCTCCGTGTAGTCACTGGGGTGCTACCGTTTCAAGTGGTTCAACAGGTTGAACCCAGCAGTGGGACAACGGAACTGCTGCGGTCCAGCCGGGACCGGGACCCGGGATGGCTGGGGTTGCCTGCCTCGATGCCTGTGAGCCCGCTGGACGCCACGAGGCCCCCCCAGGGCCCAGCAGGTCCCCAGGTAGCTCGGCGCCGGCTGGGTCTCGTATGTCGGCAGCGGCTCGCACCGGTTGGCCAAGTACTGCCACAGGCTGATTAACCCCAAGCCTGAGTCTGCTGGGACCATGCGTGGTCGGATCATTCTGTCACGTGGTGAGCAGGAGGACCCAAGTGCAAGACTCAGACTCAGGGGTTATGCAGTACTTATATTTATTTACGATACATACAGAGGAGAAACGGGAGTGAAGCCAGCGGGACGCGTGGCGAGCGCGGCAGGCAGATGCGGGAACCGGCAGGCAGGGAGAGACGGGCAGACGGGTAGGCAGGGAGATCGGCTGGCTGGCGATGGGTGAAGTCCATACGGGGGGGAGAATTAACAGGATTAAACAAATAAAGAAATAAACAACCCAGTTGGTTCAAGACTACAGACCAGAGCCTCAAAACAATAAGAAGCTAAACAACAGCAGGTGAACCACCTCTGTTATGGCTGCATTAAACCATGGATCACTCAAGGTGGACAGGGCAACAACAGGGGTTCCAAAATGTCAAAATTAACATCATGTCACAAATATAAAAGTGCATTTCTTTCTAAACAATCATATTCAAGATAATAAGCTGCAGCTCACATAAGTTTCAGGCCCCTACGGGCTTATATTCTTCTTAATGTCATGTCCAATAATATTTCACTTCTTTATGCCAATTGTTTTCGCCGTCGGAATATCTTATCTTGCCCACATATTTGTATATTTAACTGTAATTTGCATATACGTTAGTTATTTTATCAATCTGTGGTTTTTGTACTGTATCGCTATGCAACCTGGCACAAGAATTTCCTTCGGGGTTAATAAAGTTCTATTCTATTCTATTCTATTCTATATGTATGTCAAAACGGGCAGGGGAGGCATATACACTGCTGGAGTTTCACTGTCCAGAATGTCCCTGTGTTGTGATGTACATGTGACAAATAAAACACTTTGACTTTGCTACCTTCTTCAACCACAATGTACAGAAAACTGTCACCCATACCCGGCATACATTAGCGGCAGCCCAAGCCAATCACCATTGTTATAGAGTTACATTGATCAGAAATAAACCGATGAGCCGACAATCTATGAAACACTGTTAACTTACGTTAATCAAGTGACATCCATAGAAATGACTTCAGAACTAACTGTAAGAAAAACGTAACTCATTTTGATTGATTTCCTCCAAATTGTCCGTTGTCCGGTGTGTATTACATTAATATTACTGGTGTTTGGTGTGCTTAAACGTGACGGTAACATTGCAATTCAGCAAATCTAGTTTTGCTTTACCACAATAATAAGTAAATACATATTTGAAGTATTTTTGTCAAGTTTCATGTTTACTTACATGAAACCCCCCAAAGAATCACCACCTTATCGTGGTGGGGGGGTTTGGGCGCCCCCGTGACCCTGGGAGCTGTGTTGTCCGGGGCATTAGCCCCTGGTAGGGTCTCCCAAGGCAAAGTGGTCTCAGGGGAGGGGTCAGACTAAGAGCGATTCAAAGACCCCATGAAAAGACTCCCGGGAACAGTCACCTCGCCCGGACAAGGGAAACCGGGGCACCCTTCTGGAGCCAGACCTGGGAGGGGAGCTCGTCGACGAGCGTCTGGTGGCCAGGCCTGGATCCACGGGGCCCGGCCGGGCCAAGCCCGAAAAGACAACGTGGAGTCACCTCCCTGTGGGCTCACCACTTGCAGGGAGAGTCATTGGGGTCGGGTGCATTGTATACCGGGCGGTAGGCAAAAGCGGGGTCCTGGGCGTGCAGATTCCCGTCATCGCCGACTGGTTCTAGGGACGTGGAACGTCACCTCACTGGCAGGGAAGGAGCCGGAGCTGGTGCGGGAGGTGGAGCTACCAACTAGATATGGTTGGGCTCACCTCCACGCACAGCACCGGGTCTGGAACCAAACTCCTGGAGAGGGGCTGGACCCTCTACTTCTCCGGAGTTGCCCAGGGTGTGAGGCGCCAGGCGGGTGTGGGGATACTGACAAGTCCCCGGCTGAGCGCCGCTGTGTTGGAGTTCTCTCCAGTGAACGACAGGGCCGCCTCCATGCGACTGCAAGTCGCTGGGGGGGAGGCTCTGACTGTTGTGTGTGCCTACGCACCAAACAGCAGCTCAGAGTATCCGGCCTTCTTGGAGTCCTTGGGGGACATTCTGGAAAGGGTTCCATCCGGGGACTCCATAGTTCTACTGGGGGACTTCAACGCACACGTGGGCAATGATGGAGAAACCTGGAGGGGAGTGATTGGGATGAACGGCCTGCCCGATATGAACCGGAGTGGTGTTTTGTTATTGGACTTCTGTGCTAGTCATGGACTGGCCATAACAAACACCATGTTCGAACATAGGGTGGTCCACAAGTGTACCTGGTACCGGACCACCTTAGGCCAAAGGTCGCTGATCGACTTTGTAATCGTATCAGCAGATCTGTGGCCGCATGTTTTGGACACTCGGGTGAAGAGAGGAGCAGAGCTGTCAACTGATCACCACCTGGTGGTGAGTTGGATCAGATGGCGCGGGAGGCTGCCAGACAGACCTGGTAAACCCAAACATGTAGTGAGGGTGAACTGGGAACGTCTGGTGGAAGCCCCTGTTCGTAGGGTCTTTAACTCCCACCTCTGGAAGAACTTCTCGTGCATCCCGAGGAGGTTGGGGACATGGAACCTGAGTGGGCCATGTTCAGAGCCTCCATTGTAGAGGCTGCAGCTCGGAGCTGTGATCAAAAGGCTGTCGGTGCCTGTCGTGGCGGCAACCCAAGAACCCGTTGGTGGACACCAGCGGTGAAGGAAGCCGTCAGGCTGAAGAAGGAGGCCTTTCGGGCCTGGTTGGCCCAGGGGTCTCCTGAAACAGCAGACAGGTACCGGGAGGCCAAAAGGACCACAGCTTCAGCGGTTGCTGAAGCAAAAACCCGGGTGTGGGAGGAGTTCGGGGAGGCCATGGAGCAGGACCTTTGGTTGGCCTCAAGGAGGTTCTGGCAAACTGTCCGGCGACTCAGGAAGGGAAAGCAGGGCTTGGCTCAGGCTGTGCTCAGTCGGGGAGGAGAACTGCTGACCCAGACTGAGGATATTGTCGGGCGGTGGAAAGAACACTTTGAGGAGCTCCTGAACCCGACCAGTACATCCTCTGTGGAAGAGGCAGAGTCTGAAGACTCAGGGGAAGTCTCACCCATATCCTTGGTAGAGGTCACTGAAGTAGTCAAAAAGCTCTTCAGTGGCAAGGCGCCAGGTGTGGATGAGATTCGCCCTGAGATGCTGAAGGCTCTGGACATTGCCGGGCTGTCGTGGCTGACACGCCTAGTCAATGTAGCGTGGAGGTCGGGGACAGTACCTGTGGAATGGCAGACCGGGGTGGTGGTCCCCATTTTCAAAAAAGGGGACCGGAGGGTGTACTCCAACTATCGGGGTATCACACTGCTCAGCCTCCCCAGGAAAGTTTATTCCAGGGTGCTGGAAAGGAGGCTCCGGCCGATTGTCGAACCTCAGCTCCAGGAGGAACAATGCGGATTCCGTCCTGGCCGTGGAACAGTGGACCAGCTCTTTACCCTCGCAGGGTTGTTGGGGGGCGCATGGGAGTTTGCCCATCAAGTGTACATGTGCTTTGTGGACTTGGAGAAGGCCTATGACCGTGTCCCCCGGGGAATCATGTGGGGGGTACTACGGGAGTATGGGGTACCGGGGCTGTTGATACGTGCCATTCGGTCCCTGTACGAACAAAGTGCGAGCTGCGTTCGTATTCTCAGCACAAAGTCAAACATGTTCTCAGTGGGTGTTGGACTCCGCCAAGGTTGCCCCTTGTCACCGGTTCTGTTCGTGATCTTCATGGACAGGCGCAGCCGAGGTGAGGAGAGTTTCCGGTTTGGGGACCTCAGAATTGCATCTCTGCTCTTTGCAGATGATGTGGTTCTGTTGGCTACATCAGACCGTGACCTCCAGCATGCACTGGGGCGGTTTGCAGCTGAGTGTGAAGCAGTCGGGATGAGAGTCAGCACCTCCAAGTCTGAGGCCATGGTTCTCTGCCGGAAAACGGTGGAGTGTTCCCTCCGGGTTGGGAGTGAGTTGCTGCCTCAAGCGAAGGAGTTCAAGTATCTCGGGGTCTTGTTCACGAGTGAGGGCAAAATGGAGCGGGAGATGGACAGACGGATTGGTGCAGCGTCTGCAGTAATGCGGGCGCTGTACCGGTCCGTTGTGGTGAAGAGGGAGCTGAGCCGGAAGGCGAAGCTTTCGATTTACTGGTCCATCTACGTTCCAACCCTCACCTATGGTCACGAGCTTTGGGTAGTGACCGAAAGAATGAGATCGCGGATACAAGCGGCCAAAATGAGTTTCCTCCGCAGGGTGGCTGGACTCAGTCTTAGAGATAGGGTGAGGAGCTCAGACATCCGGAGGGAGCTCGGAGTAGAGCCGCTGCTCCTCCGCATCGAAAGGAGTCAGCTGAGGTGGTTCGGGCATCTGACAAACCTTTGGAGGTTTTCCGGGCACGTCCAACTGGGAGGAGACCCCGGGGCAGACCTCCGGGGAGGAGCGCACCACAACAAAAGGAGAAAAGAGATGGTGTGGTGGGGGCAATACAGATGAGTAGCGTTAGCATCAGGTTAGCATATACGTTAACTTAGACTAGCCATAGCCAGCTAGCTTCAGCTTGGTAACTTCGAGGTGGGCGTGGGCATGTTCAAGCAGCCAGGCTTCATTCGCCCCACCTCAGTTTCACTCAGGCTTCACCCCTGGAGTGGGCGGAGTGTCAGATGTCCATTGCGACTGCTTGCCTTTATACAGTACAAGAGTGCATTTAGCAGGTTGAGGACGAACGGTCGGTTTGGAATGAATTGGCTGTAGTAGTTGATATTAGCCCTAAGAAAGAGCGAAGCTGACTCACATTTGTCGGTGCAGGAGCCTCTGCAATTGTTCGCACTTTCTCGGGTGACTTGTGCAGACCATGGGCGTTGATGACATGGCCTAAGTACTCCAGTGAATCTTCGAAAAACTCACATTTTTCTTTTTGAACATGCATACTGTATTCTTCCAGACGCCCCAGGACTGCATCCAAGTTCTTAAGGTGCTGGAGGCGATTCTGGCCCATGACCAAAGTGGACGTTCGGAAGGCCCTGGAGAACCTGATCCATAGCTCGTTGAAACATCGCCAGGGTTGAGGTGATCCCAAAGGCAATTTGGGATCTGTTGTAACAGAATAGTCCTTTTGATGTTGTGATGTTGTGATGTTGTGATGGTGAGGCATTTGTGAGATTGTTCTTCAACCGGGATTTGCAATTATGCGTGAGATAAGTCCAGCTTACTGAAATGCTCTCCTCCTGAGAGTGATGCGAACCTCCTGAGAGTGATGCGAACAAATCGTCAATTTGTGGAATCGGATAACTCTCCACACATAGACTGTCACTTTAAAATCTCCACAAATCCTGACCTCTCTTAGCGCAGACGCTTAAATTGACAGGGGAGATGATGCCCTGTTCACTCAGGTGGTCAATCTTTGCTTCCACTTTTGGCCTTAGCAAGTAGGGAACGACTCTTGCCTGGCAAAACCGTGGTCAGTACATTTCAGTGTACCCAATGTGCCCAATTTATTTTGGAAGACTTCTTTGTGCCTCTGCAGCACTCCTTCCATCTTCTCCTCGCAAACCATCTTAATTTCCCACCAGTGAATCTGTATTTTCTGCAGCCATTCTCTACCAAAAAGTGGTGGCGAAGCCCCCTTGATCACATACAGTGGTATCTTAGCGCTCTGCTTGTTTATCTTCACTGCGACTATGACGACCCCTTCTGGTGAAATAATTTCAGCAGTGTAAGTCTTTAATATGACATTGGTTTGGTGTAATGCTATATGGTACAATTGCCTGTCATATAATTCTTTGGAAATTAGAGACACTGCAGCGCCTGTGTCCAATTCCATTTCATTTGTCTTCCCTTCAATTTTCAGTTTAACAAACGTGATAGATGTCCCTTCTGAGCCACCATATTTAGCGTTAGCTCTATATGTTGCACTACAGTCACTACTGGACGTTTCTTTTGTATCCACGTGGTCCACCTTTTTCTTCTTTCGAAACAATTTTTGTTTCACTGCCTTTTCGTTATTTACCGTCTCTTTGCTTCTGCACATTCTTGACATATGTCCTTTCTTACCACAGTTGTGGCACTGTTGTTCCTTGTAATAGCATTCAGCCTCATTATGATTTGTTTTTCCACAGCGCACGTGTAGCACTCTGTACAGATATGTAGATACTGTATATCAATTATCACCAAACGTATCAATAGTGTGGGCCAGTGTCTCAGAAGTTCTAGGTCGCTCAGGAGAAAGAGGGCATCGGCGGCAATGGTGACAGAAGACACACAGTCAGTGGATTATTTTGAAAGGTAAGTAGAACAGGTGTATTGTTGTTTTAGAACAATCATCAAACATCTAGTACCACACAATAGAAATACAGAAAAATAAACCCAAGAAACAAAACCCAATGCTTTTCCTTTCCTTTTTTTTTTTAAGTCTCACTAGTAGATCACCTGTCGGGTAAGTACTATTTATCCTATTTATCGTCTCCTATTTTTGTTTGCTATTTGAATCAAAGTTTTAAATTCACTGTTGCATTAAGCAGGTTCTTATCAAATATCTTATCAATTACTGTATCCTATTTGGTTATTATGTACCAACTATATTATTCCTAACAGGCGATTCTTTTAACTCAGTTCAATCAAATGAATGAATTACCACCTGTACTTTACAGTAAAGGAAACTTAACTCAAACGTCAACAGTGAACATTCAAATGTAATCAACAAATAATTGCAATGCCTGTGCATATCAATTCCAAAACAAAATTTTCTGCACATAACGTTAAGTGGCTAGGCTACTTAGCATTGTCAGCTAGATGGTGTAAACTCACCAAGAATCATTCACACCGTGAGATCTTGACATTCACGGGTCTCCCGAGTTCGCTGAATACTGTTGAGATGTTTTCTCCTTTTTTTCCCAAAAGGTATGAACCCTTCTAGCAACCAAATACCGTTACTGTACTGTGACTGCGCACGAGGTGGATGCTAGCTAGTAGCAACGTAGCTAGCTCTGGTTTATAGCTCTGGTAAGTTCGTTGACAAAACTTCATAACATCCTCCACATCACATTAATTCGTGAATTCAAAGTAATCTCTCTCACTTATCTGTCTCATAAACAGCTCTTTTAAGCTCTCGTTTTGGCTACTAGCCGATCCTCTTGTACACGACAAGTCTAATCGGTGGCACGTTAGAGAGAAGAAGAACCCCATGCGGAAAGTATCACATTCCAGGGAATGCAAGAGGCGGGGCAACCGCCCTTATTGGCTAAACTTAACTTGGCTAAACTTTCCTCAATAATTATATATTTAGTATATTATATTCCTAATAAATAGATCTTTAGTTTATTACTATAATACATTCCTAATAAACAGATCTTTAGTGACCCTGAGTTACACACGCACTTGTTGCGTTGCTGACTCTTCGTTGAAAGTGCATTTACTTTTAACATATTACTCAGCTACTCCCTACTTCCGGCGCCGTCCCGGGCGGCTGCCTACCAGAGTTGCTCCTAGCGATCTTGTAATTTTTTGTAGTTTACTTTCTTTATCTACTGTTTTAGAATTCTTGTTATTTAATTAGTAAGATAAGTTATTTGTACAGCCGAACAAGATGGCTCAGCGAGTTCTTCCTCTGTTTTTAGTCGCTGTTTTTATAGTACATTTACTGTGCCAGCATGTCGGATGCGGGCTCCATTGTGTACACCAGAGATCAGCTGCTGAACCTCCGACTGTGTGGTGGGGCCGGCGGGAGACCCGACATCCCCAGGGAGCTGAGGAGGAGATACCGGGGCTGCAGGGCCGGGAGGAGAAGACGGCTAAAGAAGAGAAGATATCGACCGTATCTCCCATCCATCGTCATGGGGAACGTACGATCTCTGGTGAAAAAGATGGACGAGTTAACATCACTCATAAGGAGCGAGAGTGTGTTTCGGGAGGGCTCTGTTATGTGCTTCACGGAGACATGACTGCATGACAATGTTCCGGACACTGTAGTGGATTTAGCCGGCTTTCAGCTGGTGCGGGCGGACAGAAAGAAGAAAGGAGGGGTTGTTTACGTGAACAACAGATGGTGCAACCCTGGACACATTACAGTGAAGGAACGTGTGTGCAACAGTTTGTGGACTGCAAAACCAGGGAAAATAAAACACTGGACCTGCTGTATGCCAATGTTAAGGAGGCATACAGCTCCACAACTCTCCCCCCTCTGGGCAGATCAGATCACAACCTGGTCTACCTGAGGCCCCTCTATAAACCTGTGGTTCAGAGGCAACCAGTGGTCACCAGAACTGTACAGAGTTGGTCTCAGGATGCAGGAGGAGACTCTCTAGGACTGTTTTGAGCTGACAGACTGGGATGTTCTCTGTGATGGACATGGGCAGGACACAGATGGACGCACAGGCTGCATAACGGACGATGTACATTTCTGCACGGACTGTGTGATCCCAACCAAGACTGTGAACTGCTTCCCGAACAACAAACCCTGGGTGACTAAAAACATCAAGGCATCACTGAACAGGAAGAAAGCGGCCTTCAGGAGTGGAGACAAGGAGGAGATGAAGAAGGTGCAGAGAGAACTGAGGGAAAAGATCACAGAGGGCAAGGAGGGCTACAGAAGAAAGATTGAGAGGAAGCTCCAACAGAAGAACCTCAGGGAGGTGTGGAGTGGCATGAGAACCATCACTGGCCATGGAGCTAAGACCATCCAGGGGAGGGAGGGAAACCTGGATGAGGCCAATGAGTTTAACCTGTTCTTCAAAAGGTTTGACGATGTGGCTCCTCTCCACCCTCCCCCCAGCTCCTCCCCTCTCCCCACTTGCTCTCCCCCCTCTCCTCTCCCCCCTCTCCTCTCCTCTCCTCTCCTCTCCTCCCTCTCCTCTCTCTAGGGCCAATCACCATCACGGCGGATTATGTGAGAAGTGAACTCGGCAGACTACGCCCAGGCAAGGCCATGGGTGCTCAAGGTGTGTGCGACTCAGCTGTGCGGCGTCTTCTGGCACATCTTCAACCTGAGCCTGAGCACGATGATCGTCCCTGTCCTGTGGAAAACATCATGCCTGGTTCCTGTCCCCAAGAAAAGACACGTAAGCAGCCACAGTGACGGCAGACCTGTGGCCTTGACCTCACATGTGATGAAGTCGCTGGAGAGGCTAATCCTGAAGCACATCCGTGCACCAGTCAAACCATCTCTAGACCCTCTGCAGTTCGCCTACCAGCCCTGCATTGGAGTGGAAGACGCCATCATCTACCTGCTGCACAGGGCTTATTCTCAACTGGAGGAGGCAGGCAGCGTTGTGAGAGTCACATTCTTTGACTTCTCAAGCGCTTTCAACACCATAAAGCCTGCCCTACTTGGGACTAAGCTACTGGACATGCAGGTGTACGCTCCACGAGTGGCCTGGATTACTAACTAACTCACAGGTCAGCCACAGCATGTGAGGCTGCAGAGCAACATTTCGGACACTATAGTGAGCAACACGGGAGCACCTCAGGGGACAGCCCTGTCCCCCTTCCTGTTCACACTCTACACCTCAGACTTCAGATACAGCTCACAGCCACCTGCAGAAGTTTTCGTATCAGAAAGGGGCAAGAGAAAGGGGCAATAGAGTACAAGAGTGTGGTGGACAGTTTCGTGGAGTGGTGTGGACTAAACCACCTGCAACTCAACATCTCTAAGACTAAGGAGTTGGTGGTGGATTTCAGGAAGTAACCGACTCACCCAAAACAGGTCAGAATCAGAGGGACCGAGATGGACATTGTCGAGGAATATAAGTACCTGGGTGTTCACATAGACAATAAAATGGACTGGACTAAAAACACAGAGGCCCTGTATAAGAAAGGTCAGAGTCGCCTGCATTTCCTACGGAGACTCAGATCTTTCAACGTCTGCAAAACCATGCTGCAGATGTTCTATGACTCTGTGGTGGCCAGTGTCATCTTCTATGCTGTTGTGTGCTGGGGCAGCAGGGTGAAGGTAGTCGACGCTAACAGACTCAATAAGCTCATCAGGAAAGCGGGTTCTGTCCTGGGAGTGGAATTGGAGTCTTTGGTGAAGGTCTCGGAGAGGAGGATGCTGAGTAAACTACTCAGTATTATGGACAACGCCTCCCATCCCCTGCACGCCACACTGGAGTCATACCAGAGCACCTTCAGCTGTAGACTGAGATTACCGAGGTGCACCACAGAACACCACAGGAGGTCCTTTCTGCCTGTGGCAATCAAACTCTATAACTCCTCCCCCCTCTGTGGGAAGGACAGTTGAAATACAAGACAATGAACACAGCAATATAATGTGCAATATTACCTCTCAATATCATGTGCACTTTCCTCAGTAATAAGTGCAATATTAATATTACTGTCTAACATCATGTGCAATACTCAGCTGTAGCGCTGAAGGAGCTTTATGGGGCTATCAGCGAACAGGAGTCGGCTCACCTGGAGGCTGCTTTCATTGTGGCGGGGGACTTCAATAAGGCGAACCTGAAGAAAGTTCTCCCGAAGTTCTACCAACACATCACAAGCAACACACGGGGCGAGCGGATCCTCGACCACTGCTACACCCCCTTCCGGGACGGCTACAAGTCCCTCCTCCGCCCACCGTTCGGCAAATCAGATCACCGCTCGATCCAACTACTCCCCGCCTACAGGCAGAGACTGAAGCAGCAACCAATCGCTGTGAAGGAGGTCCAATGCTGGTGGGACCAATCGGAGTCTATGCTGCAGGATTGCTTTGGTGACGCGGATTGGAATATGTTCCGGGTCGCGTCGGACAATAACATCAGCGAGTACGCGTCCTCAGTCACCGGGTTCATCAAGAAATGCATAGATGACGTTGTTCCTACTAAATCGGTTCGGATTTATCCCAACCAGAAACCGTGGATTAATGGCGATGTTCGCGCCGCACTCCGCACGCGTAACGCCACCTTTGACTCCGGGAATATGGTGGAATATACGAGAGCCCGCTACGACCTCCGTAAGACCATCGGCTCTGCCAAGCGGGAGTATAAGAACAGGGTGGAGGACAAATTCAAGAGCCACGACGTGAGGGGTGTGTGGAAGGGGCTGCAGACAATCACGGACTTCAGAGGGAGAAGCAGCAGTGTAGAGAACTCCTCTACCTCCCTCCCTGGCGAGCTAAACACCTTCTTCGCTCGGTTCGACGTGAACGGCAGCCCGCCGAAGTCAGCGCTGCCTGAGGAGGCCAGCCTGCTGAACATCTCAGAGGCTGACGTGCGCAGAGCCTTCAAGCGGGTGGACATCCGGAAGGCGGCGGGCCCAGACCACATCCCGGGGCGCGTCCTCAGAGCATGCGCAGACCAGTTGGCAGGAGTGTTCGCAGACATCTTCAACCTGTCCCTGTCCCAGGCTGTTGTTCCCGAGGTCTTCAAGATGTCCATCATCGTGCCTGTCCCTAAACACCCCAAGGTAACCTACCTGAATGACTGGAGACCCGTAGCCCTCACCTCGATTGCCAGTAAATGCTTCGAGAGGCTGGTCAAGGACTTCATTTGTTCCATGTTGCCTGCCACGCTGGACCCATGGCAATTTCCGTACCGTCAAAACAGATCCACCGACGACGCCATTGCCATGGCACTTCACACCGCCCTCTCTCACCTGGAGGGGAAGAACTGTTGTGTGAGAATGCTGTTTGTGGACTTCAACTCAGCATTCAACACGATAGTTCCTGCCAAGCTCGACACCAAGCTCAGGAGTCTAGGCCTGCACCCGACCATGTGCAGCTGGATACTGGACTTCCTGTCGGGCCGCCGCCAGGTGGTGAGGATGGGCAGCACCACCTCAGAGCCGCTGACCCTCAACACTGGAGCCCCTCAGGGATGCGTGTTGAGCCCTCTCCTCTACTCCCTGTACACCCACGACTGCATGGCTATGCACAGCTCCAACGTCTTCATCAAGTTTGCTGACGACACGACAGTGTTGGGTCTGATCGCCGATGACGACGAGACAGCCTACAGGGAAGAGGTTGGATCACTGGCACAGTGGTGCCAAGAAAACAACCTCGCCCTCAACGTCAAGAAGACCAAGGAGCTGATCGTGGACTACAGGAAGCGGAGAGGAGAGCACGCCCCCATCTCCATCGACGGTGCTGCAGTAGAGAGGGTCAGCAGCTTCAAGTTCCTCGGCGTGCACATCTCCGAGGACCTCACATGGACCACGCACACCACACACGTGGTGAAAAAGTCCCATCAACGCCTGTATTTCCTCAGGCGACTGAGGAAATTCAACATGTGCCCCCGCATCCTCAGAACTGTACACACTTCTACTGTCAGGCAGGCGATACCGCAGTATCAAGTGCCACACGAGCAGACTCAGAGACAGCTGGCCATCAGGCTGCTGAACAAGTTCGGCATCAATGTCTAAGTGCTACTGCCAGTGCTAGTCCTGGTCATAAGTGCTAGTGTTACTGCTGGAGCTAGTGCTGGTAGCAGTGCTAAGTGTTGGTGCTAGTGCTGGTGTTACTGCTAGTGCTGGTCCTGGTGCTAGTGTTACTGCTAGTGCTGGTGCCAGTACTGGTGTTAGTGCTAGTCCTGGTGCCAATTGCTGGTGCTAGTGTTGTGTTGACTGTCTGAGAAGGTATTCTGTGACATTCTGTGAATGTCAGCATATAACAATGTATATTTTAGTACATTGATTTATATGTGTATTGCTCACCTGGATATTTTTGTTGTATATTCCATTTCATTTTATATTTAATTTACTTATTTACACAGAATTTCTATTCATAGTTCTATTTCTATTTTGCACAGTTCTATTCCTATTTTGTTGTTCTATTCTATTTTGTATTATTTTATAATTACTGTCAGCTGTCGGGCGTTTTGCACAAAAAGTTTTTCACTCACTGCTTATACTCACGTGTAAATTGTGAAGTGACAATAAAAATACTTGAAACTTGAATACTCTATCATGTGCTATATTATTATTATTATTATCATGTTGTCTATAAATATTATCTATAACACTACCTCTCATCTCCTCTCATCATCATCATGTCCAATAATATTACACTTCAATTATGCCAAATAGTTTTCGCCGTCGGAATATCTTATCTTGCCTACATATTTGTATATTTTAACTGGACCCCTTGAAATCGTCAAGCACCTCAGCCGGTGGTGTGGGAGACCCCGACGACGAGACGATTGACGAGGATTCCAGCAGCATTTCCTCATGTCAGTGACGTAACTTTAACGATGCAAATCTTGAATTTATAAATTAATCAACGTTTTTACGTGTTTACGGTTACATACGTTAATAATAAATTAATTAACGTAATATAAATTATTATTGCAGTTGTGACCCCATTCACCTTGGCCAAGAAGGGAACCTTAACAAAAGAGAAGGCGGAAGAATGCCACAGGGCTGTGACCACATTTGTGATCAAGGGACTGCATTCTTTTTCCACTGTGGAATGGTTCAGGTAAATAAATAAATACCATATTATTGTTTTAGGTAATTGCATTATGTGAAAATAATATTTGTTTATTTAGTGTGTATAATCTAGTTATGTGCCATTAAGACAAATAAGACTAATACACATCCTTAAATTTCTTTAATACAGAGAGATGACCAGTGCCCTTAATCCTCGCTACTGCCCCCCATCCAGGGATACTCTGACGAATACCCTCATTCCTGCATGGTACTCTGTCGAAAAGCAGAATGTTGTTCAGGAATTGGCACAAGTGATTAAGGCTGCTATTACCTGTGATGGGTGGACCAGTGTGGCACAGGACCACAGTCACTGACTGTGCACTACATCAGCCATGGCCACATGAAGCAGAAGGTGCTAAACACCAAAGCTGTGTACGAGTCACAGACAGGCTTGGTAGTGGCAAAAGAGATTAACAGCATTCTGGAGGAATTCCAATTAAACGGGAAAGTTATAGCTGCCACAGTAGACAACGCCGCCAATATGGACGTTGCACTGAAACAGCTGAAGTTTTTACATTTACATTTACATTTAGGGCATTTGGCAGACACTTTTATCCAAAGCGACTTACATTTGTTGAAGGAGAGGCAGCAATATATCACTGTGGTACCTGAAGATAAGAATAGAGCTGTTTTCGAGCATTCATATTTATGAGACGAATAGAACGATTTTCATAATTGCCAAGTTGCCTGCATAAGTAGCTGGGCAGGCGTGCAATTCTAAGCATGATACAACATCTGAGAACGAACAACAATGCTAAGTGCCATTAATAAGTGTTAAGTGTCACTGTGTCGAAGGTGGGGTGCTTCGCCCATACCCTCAACCTGGCAGTGTCACGATCACGATCATGTCTCCGGGCTCCCGGGTGCCAGTGCCGCCCCTGGAGTATTAGCGGGGCTCCCGGGCGCCAGTGCCGCCCCTGGGTGGTTAGCGGCACCTGTGCTACTTTCGCGGCTGCCGCGAATTAACAATTATGCACTGCATAAAAGCCCCGGCTTTCCACCCACGGGTGTTGGACCATTGCTAATGTCATGGTTATGTCTGGTTACCCTTTTTCTTGTTGAATCATTGGACTACCCTTATGAATGCCTACCTGCCTGTCGGTTCCTCACCTGTCTGCCTACCTCCCTACCTGCCTGCCTGTCTGTCCCTCACCTGTCTGCCCGCCTGCATCACGGTAATTAAATAACATTCTGCACTGCATAACCCCGAGTCCTGAGTCTTGCGTTTGGGTCCTCCTGCCCCACATCGTGACAGGCAGCACAGAAGGTGTACAGCATCAGTGCCGTAACAAAGTGGTGTGCCAGACTGCGAGCTGTCGTGGTATGGCTGAAAAGGTCCACCATGGCGAAAACCGTCCTGCGGAAGAAGCAGCAACTCCTTGGTTAGTAGCCGCCTAGTCATCTAAATATCGCAAAGTTATGTTTTTGGTTCAAACATCTTCAGCAATGTAGATTGTAATTCAAAATGTTCATTTGTGTTTCAGGTCTGTCACAGCACCAGATGATGCTGGATGTGAGAACACGGTGGAACTCCCTTTTCCTGATGGTGGAGCGGTTTTTTGAGCAGTACCCGGCCATCCAGGCAGCATCAATGGACGAACAGCTCAGGAAGCCAATGGAGAGAGACAGGTAATGGACAATGAGATCAGTTGTTAAAACAATAACTAACGTGATTATTATTAGTTGATATTATTCTTATTTTCATATCTTCTTTTTTTCTCCAGACTACAAAGGCTGACGGATGACGACTTCCGAAAGGCAGAGGAGTTCGTTGCCGTCATGAGGTTGCTGTACACCTCAACCCTCGCCATTTCCAGTGAGAAGTCCTCCACATGTGGCCAGATTCTCCCCATCCTTGGTAAGCTGGAGGTCCATTTCACAGTGACAGAAGAAGACACCATCTTTACTACTGCTGTGAAAGAGAAGGTCTGGGAAGATCTGGAAAAGCGGTACCAGGTATTTTACATTTCTACACAGAGCCTATTGCCGCTTACAAATAAAGAGGGCAAGCTACAACACATAATTTTTTACTGTTGTACACAAAATAGTTGAATGTGTCATGTTTTAATTACAGGATAAGGAGATTCAGAATTTCCTCCAGGAGGCGACTTTGATGGACCCACGCTTCAAAAGCAAACTTGGAGGTGCTGCTGCTGATGCCTGGGACCGGTTGGAGGAAGCAGCAGTTGGCAGTGCTTCAGAACGGGTATTTTATGCTTATTTTTGTTTCCCATGTGTGCCATGTTACACTTTCTATGATGAAGTATTGCTATTTTTATGCAAAATTGTTTCTTCAGCTGCCAGAGGAGGAGCATCAAAGGGGCTTTGAAGAAGAACAATCAGACGACCATGAGGAGGAGACGGCAGAGGAACATGTAAGGTCATAATCATGAAATGTCTAAAATGCATTATCTTTTGAATCATTTTTGTCTGAGCACTACTTTTATGTGTTTCAGCCTCCATCTCACAAGCATGCCAAGAAGTCAGCACTAGAGGAGCTGTTCGAAGAGGAGGACCAAGAGCTTCAGGCAGCAAGCTCTACAACCAGTGGCCTCTCCATGGCTGAACAGGTCCATCAAGAGATTAACGTTTCTTTCTTAAGAGATTAAGAAATTAATGTACAAAACACTGCCGTCAGTCCCATCAGGAAAAGACCCTGCAGCCTGGTGGTGGGAGAAGCGGGACACATTCCCCATTTTGTCTGCACTCTCAAACACATACCTGTGTGTACAGGCCTCCTCTACATCAGCTGAGAGGGTGTTCTCCTGTGCAGGACATGCTATTAGTCAGGAGAGGTGCTGTATCCTTCCAGAAAAAGCAGATATGGTCATATTTCTTCAGAAAAATTGTTGATTGTGTGCAGGTGGATGTAGAATGTAGTGTAGAGTAGTTTTCACTTGCTTTGTTTGCTGTTATTTGCTGTTATTTATTATTAGTAGTTGTACTGTTTTACTTATTTATTGTTAAATTGTTATTTGTTCATTTAATATTTATTAGTAATGTTTAATAGTGTTTTGTATTTAATTTTAATTGTAGTTTAAACAGTGTTAGAGTGAAGAGTTAATATATTATTGTTTTGCCTTTGCAATAAAAAAAGACATTCTTTAATGTTGTTTGCTCTTTATTTTAAAGAAGGTATCGGTTGTGGCACCGTTTTGGCACCGGTATCGTTTGAAAAGTATCGGTTTGGCACCGGTATCGGATAAATCTAAACGATACCCAACCCTAATTTAGAAGGTAAGTGTAACTATTTTGATGCGCTTTTGTACAGAGATTTCCTTGATGTGACATTTCCCCTTTGGGTTGTGTCTGTTTGTTTCTTTCGTAGTGTTGTAGCATTGTGGTTAGTGTCAGCTGTTTTCGGACAGCTGTCTCGGGGGCACAGCCACTTGCTTGCAGGTTGCTTTACAAGTCCACTGGTTTTCAGTGCGTAAGTACCCGCTGCAAATCAGATGAAGACAAGGGGTGAGGTATTTGGAAGTTTTTGTTAGGCAGTTAGGGGGAAATTCTCTGTTGGGGGTTGTCATGTGCCCTGAGGGCGTGTCTGCCAGTGAACACATTACTGTATGTATCTGTCATTCCTAATCATGGCTTCCTCGTCAGGTTCCTCGGCCACGGCAGAGCCCGTGTCGGTGTCTGCGCCAGCAGTGGTGCAGACAGTTGGTTTGCCTTTTGAGCAGCAGAAAGAGTTGTTGGCCAGGCAGTTTGAGCAGGAGAAGTTACGGTTGAAAACCATACTAAGGAAAAGGACACGGCAGAGAACTTTGACCTAGAGTTAGATCTGTTGTGTCATTGGTCGGTAATGACAATCATGTTCCCTTTTTTCGTTTTTTTAGGTAGTGGTGCCGTGTAGTTTTCGTGACTTGGTGTTGCAAACTGCCCATGATAGTTGTGGACATTTGGTGATAAAGAAAATCTATGATCATGTCCTACGCATCTTCTTTTGGCCTCAGTTAAAGTGCGACGTCTGCAAATATGTCAAACTCTGCCACATATGCCAGCTCACAGGGAAACTGAGTTAGGTTGTTAAGCCCATGCCTCTCAGTCCACAGCCGTTAGCCAACCCTTTGAGTATTTGATCATAGATTGTGTAGGGCCATTGCCTGCATCTAAGTCTGCTTGTGCATACATGCTAACTGTTATGTGCCAAACTACGAGATATCCTCTGGCATTTCCCTTGTGTTCTATCTCAGTGAAGCCAGTAGTTCATCTCCACTTTTGGCATTCCACGTGTGGTTCAAAGTGACCAGGGTTCTAACTTTAGTTCACATATGTTTAAACAGGGCCCCCTTCTGGAGCCAGACCTGGGAGGGGAGCTCGTCAGCTCGTCTGTTGTCCGGGCCTGGATCCATGGGGCCCGGTCAGGCCAAGCCAGAAAGGACGACGTGGAGTCACCTCCCTGTGGGCTCACCACCTGCAGGGGTCCTGGGCGTGCGGATCCCCAGCATCGCTGACTGGTTCTAGGGACATCTCAGGAAGGAGCCGGAGCTGGTGCGGGAGGTGGAGCGGTACCAACTAGATATGGTTGGGCTCACCTCCACGCACTGCACCGGTTCTGGAACTAATCTCCTGGAGCGGATGTGGGATACTCACAAGTCCCCGGCTGAGCGCTGCTGTGTTGGAGTCCTCTCTGGTGAACGAGAGGGTCGCCTCCATGCGACTGCAAGTCGCTGTGGGAAAGGCTCTGACTGTTGTGTGCCTACGCACCAAACAGCAGTTCAGAGTATCTGGCCTTCTTGGAGTCTTTGGGTGGCATCCTGGAAAGGGTTCCACCCGGGGACTCCATAGTTCTACTGGGGGACTTCAACGCACACGTGGGCAATGATGGCGAAACCTGGAGGGGAGTGATTGGGATGAACGGCCTGCCCGATCTGAACCAGAGTGGTGATTTGTTATTGGACTTCTGTGCTAGTCATGGACTGGCCATAACAAACACCATGTTCAAACATAGGGTGGTCCACAAGTGTACCTGGTACCGCCATACTTGACTGTACAGACCTAAAAATTGAGAGGCCAACTTCCCTGTTGAACTACTCTGACTACAAATCCACAGATACACTCAAAGGATTGGTTGCATTCAAGCTGGCTATCGTAAAACCGATGACAGCATAATGGCTGACAAGTCCAATATTGAAGTCCAATACAGTCCATTCTTGGACTTCAATTAAATATCCCACCTTTCGCTATCCCACACAGATGCCAGCACCAGATGTGCAGAAAACAAAAAGTATTGTGCAGCACAGAGTTCACGTGGAGAGATGCATTCCAAAGTAAAAAAAATCTAAATAGTGGCAGGTAGGATCCCTAATTCAATAATTGGGAACAATCAGATCTGGTGTGTTCTTTCAACCTCATATTTTGAACATGGCATGTTCTCTCCCTGGCCCTGCACATAAGAAAAAAAGTGTTGCATACTGTGGCTCCATATACATTATATTTTCATCTTAGTTCATTCAAATGCATGTGGAACCAGAGTGTGCGACACTTCTTATTATGGTGAGCACCATGAAGGGAGTGAATGGAGTGAACACCATGACTCAGAGATGGGGATATTTTTATGTTGCCCTGTGCCCCAACCCCATCACCCAACGCATAGTCCCGCAGGTGTCTGGGCCGCTGTCGCCGTCCTCCACCGTCCTCCACAGCAGGCGGTATGGTCCAAGTCTGCCACGGTGCAGCACCGCCACACACCCCCGTCCCATCATTTACACACACAGACACACAGAGATCCCCCTCCAACTGTGGGCCGATTTGCACCAGTGGTTGCGCAGCTTGGGGGATCCACCCTTGGCACGGGTAGGGCAGAACACCCACGCCTTGTCCCTGGGTGCAGTGCCCGCCGCTGATCCTCCTCCGCCTCACCCCTGAAGCAATCTGGGCCCGGTGGGTGCACTCCTGGACCACCCCGGCGGCCGGCATTGCGGACCCCCCGGTGGCTGGCGTTGTGGACCACCCCTTGGTGGCTGACGCTGGTGCAGAGGCCACCCTGGCAGCAGATGTTGACACCGCAGCCTTCTGGCGGGAGTTCCGCCAAGCTCTCCTCCCCAGGCTGGGGTGGAGTGCCACGATTTCGGAGCCAAAGGTGAGCCTGGCCTGGGACACATAGACCTGGGTCCCCCAACAGGTCAGCAAGTCCAGGCCGATAATGCATGGTTCCGGCATGTGAGCTAGACAGACCTCGTGCACCATCTCCCGGCCCCCAACGCGGATGCGCACCGGCTTGAGGAAGATCGCCTCCGTCCGCTCTGCCTCCTGTAGAGCATCGTCCATAGGGGTGGGAATCTCTTGGCACCTCACGATTCGATTCCGATTCAGAGGTCAACGATTCGATTCTAAACCGATTATCGATGCATCTCGATGCAACTATTTTTTTATGTACATTTCCATGCGTGATTTTAAAAAATATGTATATACTTTGCTACTCAGAGTTTGCTAATCACTTCCTACTTTTCTGATGATCATTAAAGACAATCAACAGATGAATTACCTTCTCTAATATTTTATTAGAGAAAAAGCTTTTCTTGTTACAAATATGACTTTTTATGAACAATGCAATAATCAATGCAGCTTGCATTTCAACACAATATGCAAGTATGTAAAAAATAAACCGATTATTTTCTTTCTAATCTTTCTTTTCTATGTCATTAAAGAAAAGGCTGCTCTTAGTCAATTATAAGAATAAGACTTCAAACACAAAATCCTCCTGTTATTGGTAGTAAGCAGCAAAACTATGCTACACAATTTTATGCCGCTTGCATTTCAACACATTGTGCAAAAAGTATGGCTTGGAATTCAGCTCTCAACAAAAACTCTCAACAAAAACACTGTGCAATATGAGGTAGAAAAGTAAACAAAAAGATCACAACAGTGCTACAATTAAATCATGGCAGTGTACCATGGAAGTGCAACATAGTAAACAAACAGTAACAGTAACAGTAAAGGTGCTTAATTTCCAGTTAATAACTGGTGGATACTCATGGAATGTGCAAGTTCTTGTGTAAGAACAGGAGCTGGTCGACATGCTCTGGTGTGAGTGTACTCCGTTGGGCAGTCACAATATCCCCTGCAGTAGAGAAGACTCTTTCTGCAGAGACACTGGTGGCCGGAATACAGAAGTATCGCTTGCCCAACTTGGAAAGCAGGGGATACATCACCTCATTCTTTCTCCACCAGCTGAGAGGGTCCTCAGAGAGAGGAATTGGTGGAGCACCACGGAACTTGCTAACCTCCTCCTCAGCTTTAGCATAGGCAGAGATGGGCTGCTGAGCTGTGGCACCAGCGAAGGTATTCCCCAGCAGATTCTCCAACAAAGAGGATGAAGCTTGTCTCTTAGGAGGAGAGGGGCATTGCAAAGAGGATGGTCCTCCTCTCTTGGGAGGAGAGGGGTTTTGCAAAGAGGGGGCAGCTCTTCTATTGGGAGGGGAGGGGCTTTGGTTCTGCTCCTCTGTGGTGTGGGTGTCCTCTGTGGTGCGGGTGTCCTCTGTGTTGGGCTGGCTTTCCTCATCTTCCACTCTCACCTGTTGCTGTAGGTAAACACAATAAGAACAGATCACCACAGCGGCCTCATTTTCACATCTCCAATCCTAACCACATAAAAAATAATACAAAATAAAATAAATCAAACCATAAATTAGGCTACCTATCTGTTCAATATTGTATTATGCATTAATTGTGTGTTATGTTATGTCAAATGTATCAATTCAACAAAGTAAATAGTAAGCCTTGAAAATCGTACAATAATGGTACAATAAAATAGCATTATTTACCTCAAGTGATGCAGCCTCAGCAACAACTCTTCCAAATGTCTCCTCTATATCCTCCTCAGAAAGGAAAGGCAGTCCCTTGAATCTCGGGTCTAGAGCAGAAGCTGAACGAAGTGTGTTTCTCTCTAGGTCAGAGGTGTACCTTTTGCTGAGGTCCGCGTTGATGGTCTGCTTTATCTCGCGGGTAATTGATGATTCTGACATGTTGCCCATCGTTTCCTGGCAGAGTTGAGCTTGCAGTGGGGCAATCAAACACACTGTGGGGCTGCTCTCCTCTGATATAAGTGTAGTAGCATCTTTCATTGGCTTGAGGGCCTTAACTACATCCTCTGCGTTGGAGACATCTGTCTCAGTGAGAGTACAGAGATCAGCTTCTCCTTTCCTCACCTGGGGAGAGAGTAAAGCGGCGCAGATGGCAGGCTGCTGTTCCAAAAAACGATCCACCATCTCATACGCACTGTTCCACCTGGTGCTGACGTCTGTTATCAGTTTGTGACACGGCAGACCAAGTAGCTTCTGCTTCTCCTCCAGCTGGTACGTGCCGACGGTGCTGCGGTGGAAAAATGAAACGATGCGTCTAATCCTCGCCAGGAGCTGAGACATAGCAGGCAACTTGAGCGCTCGCTGACGAGCCAGATTTAAGGTGTGGGCGTAACATCTCACATGCACAAATCCTCCAAGTTGGGCAGCAACGACCATATTAGAAGCATTGTCTGTGACCATAACTAAGTCGTTGTCATTCAGATGCCATTCATCTGCTACCCTCTTCAACAAGTCGGCCACATTTGCGCCCGTGTGACTCTCGTACATTGCTCTTGTTTGGAGCACAAGTGACACTAGCTGCCAATCATTGTTGATGAAATGCGCGGTTACGGTAACGTAGGACACCGTGGCAATTGATGTCCATGCGTCGCATGTTATAGCCACCCTTCCAGCGTTTGTCAAAGTATCCAAAACCTTTGATTTGGTTTCAGCGTAGAGTGTAGGGATTGCGGTGTCGGTGAAGTATCGCCGACAAGGTATCTTGTACCTCGGCTCCAGAGTATGCACCATCTCCCGAAAACCCTCGTTCTCAATGACAGAGTATGGTCTTAAATCCATTGCAATAAATTTTGCAATGGATTTAGTAATCCGTTTGGCCCTATCCGAGTTCGGTGGCAGCTGTGCCATTGCCTGCTCAATTGTCCTCTGGCTGCCATCAGGAGCGGGTCGCTTTTCTTCCAACTCTGAGTGGTATCGAGAAATGTGGTTTCGCATATTGGTTGTATTTCCGAAGTATTTAATTTGACTTCTACACACCTTACACACGGTGTAGGTCTTGTCCATCTTCCCATCAACCTCATAGAACCCAAAATGCTGCCATACGGCAGCTTTTAAAGAAGCCGGTGCAGGTTGTATAGGTTTGTTGCTCGCAGCCATTTTGTCGCCACTTTAACTTTGTATACAACTCGCACATGTGTTTGGTGCGCATGCGTGTATAGCAGAGACCCGGCAGGCGGAAAGGAGTTTTCTGTAGCGCTCTGCAGCAAGCGAACAGAATGTTGCAGCAGGCGAACTAATTTAATTTTTTAAATTCCGATTATTAACTTATCTGAATCGATTCGGAATCGTTCTGGAGAGAATCGCGATGCATCGAAGAATCGATTATTTTTCCCACCCCTAGTTTCGATGTCCATTGATTGTCTAGTTCTGTAAAGTCTTTGGAACGCTGCTACTGTCCCAGCCTTGAATATCACAAAACTATAATCATTAAAGCTATTATCCCAAAAAAAGGTCAGTATCATAGGCCATAGATGAGAGAAAAGACTTGCTATTAGACGAAACATCCAGTTGCTTAGGTTTAGACGCCTTGGCCAATTACCCCATGTCTCTTTAACCACTGTCATGGCCGTGGTTCCAATGGTTATCGCCATCTCGTACCAGTGACATGCGTGTTCTGCTGTCCCTTCCCCACATTGTCGCCATGTTTCTGCGGGAGAATGGCATGTACCGTTATTATACATGCGGTTTTGTCCAAGCCACCGGTATCCAGCCTCTGCTTGTGCCTGGCACAGGTTTCTTCCGCTGTCCAACAAATCGTCTGGAAGACTTTAGTAGTTCTGTAGAAGGCCCTGACATTGGACGCTGTCCATGGTCCCACACCATAGATGTAACAAGCGGTGATGGCTATTCCTAGTCCTAGGGCGAGTAGCATGCTGTTAATTGTTAGGTTGTCTTTCCTTTTCTTCCTTCTCTTCTTCTGGGGCGATTCCTGCCATGCTTCGAAATCATCGGGACAATTTTCTTCCAAGATGTACGTATCAGCGTATCGTTGGGGCACGGTGGCGCAGTGCTTGCACTGCTGCCTCACAGCAAGAAGGTCCTGGGATCGATTCCCGCCTGGGGCGCTATTGACTCTGGGGTGCCCAGGTGGGTTATCTCCCGGCCTTTCTGTGTGGAGTTTGCATGTTCTCGCCGTGCTCCGCGGGGTCTCCTTCCACAGTAAGAACCCCAATTAAAAACATGTGAAGAATCGCTTCTCCTGTCCTGCCCCTGACCAAGACGTGGACGCAAGACCTGGAGCTGTTGGTCCCCGGGCGCCGACGTAAAGGGCTGCCCACTGCTCCTGGCTGCCCCTGGAGGGGCAGCATAATACAGGATGGGTTAAATGCAGAGACTAAATTTCCGCGGGCCACCCTCCCTGCATGCGTGTGTGTTTGGCGGTCACCACATGCTGTGTGTTTGTGACCATAAGTGTGGATTAATAAAGTGATCTTATCTTGTTGTCGAGTCCTTGGTAGTCGCTGGGGCTGGGTGGTGTTTAGAGTCAGGTCAATTTCTTCGTATGACTTTCTAGTCGTCATTTCAACCGATGTCTCGATCTAAACTTCTTCGTCGGCTTGTGCCCGAGTGACTCGTCCTTTCAACAGTTCAGCATATATGGGTGACAGGTGTCTAAGGGTGGGATCTAATCCTCTCCACGCCCATGTCCACAGGGCCATGTGAATTTTCGTATCCAACGGTAGTTGCTGACTGTTGCCCTCCATTCTGGTCCGGTCCCTTTGGCTATGACCATTGAGGCCCATAACACACTGTCCAGATAGTCTCCGTCCACATCCCGGGGTCCCTCAAGCCATAGTTCTGTAGCTTTTATCCACATTGTTCCCCACTTGTTGTGTAGTGGTCCTGGATCCATTAGAGTTCCAACATGACCTTCTGGGACACTAGGTGGACCCTGGTACTGTAACTTGTGTTGGCAGCCTTCCTGGGGTCCAGCCTCTTCAACTCGCAAGGCCATGCTGTCGTTGTCGATCACCGTTCTTCTGGGGTTCTTCATCCGCAGATAGAGACGACGTCTCATGTAGTGGTCGTTGGTCCAGACGGACATTTCCCCACATACAATTTCCAAGTAGCTAGGTTGTGCCGGATCAGCGTAATTCGGTCTCCGCCTTATTTGTATCTCGACGCTGTTGCAGGTCAGCTTCACTGCATTGAATATCCAGGGTGAGTCTTCAAGGATCTGGGGGACGGGTTGATGGTACCATGTTCTCGGCACTCCGTGGATCCTTCTGCGGCTTAGTTGGTTGGGGTACATTATAGTCCTTATTGGGGTTAAGGGTCTTCGGTCCGACAAGTCAAGGGATCGCTCGAGGCATCCATTGGTACAAAAGTACCCTCCGGATCTACAACCACTTCTGGTGTAATCCCAGTCTCTTGTTACCGTGTTCAGGGAGATTCTTTTCATTTGGTAGTATTATATTAAGCGCACCGTCCTCATCCCGTCAGGTTTTTTGTCTAGGTTCTGGTCGTCGTCTTTTCCGGGATCTGGTGACTGAGTTTTTCTCTGGCGGTTCGTCATTTGCTTCAGCCACCTCTGCCATTTCGGTAGCCCAGAGGGAGGTTTTGGCTTTGGGAGTCCTGTTGGTAGTTTTGCGGTCCCGGGTAAGTCTTCGATGACTTCTACCGAGGCCCCGATGGAGTAGATACCTTTGAGGTGCACCACGACCATATGAACAGTGAGCTCCACTACGGTGCGTTGTTGTTCATCTAAGGGCGTGGCTGCCCTGCTGGCTATCGAGTCCAATCTCTGCAAAACTCCTCCCCTTCTCCAGTCCTCTGAGGTGACAATGAACCTCTTTGTCTTTGCTTGGGGCTGTGCTACCGGGCTCCCCCAGGCGTCGAGGGTTGTAGCAATGTACAGCAGGGGGCTGGTGCTGAGTCCTGTCTCCTTGGGTATTGGTGGGAGGGTTGTCATCGGGATGTCGGGGTCTCGGATTACCTCTTGAATCAAGAAGGTCATGTTTTATTTATCCGTTCATTCGATCCTGCGTGCGGAGTAATTAGCAATTTAAATGATAGAGCTGCATTCACAAAAGTTGTGAATGGGGTGTGCAAGTTTCCCCCTGGGAGCCCACGTGGGGGAGGGGCGGTGGGGGGGGGGGGTCCTACCTAGAGTCCCCCCCCCCTCACCTCACCTCCTACCACTCTCTCTCTCTCTCTAACTAACTAACTCACACACACGTGGATTAGGGTCTCGGGGTGGTGATTTATAGACGGTGTGAAAACGTATCGTTTAAATACCCTACAAATTCCCCGTCATGTTTTTTTCCCCCTCCTCCGGGTAGCTGAACGGGTGATCATAAATGTTCACAGCCAGCGGTGTCTCCACGCCGCTCACACGCGTCGTGAGGAAGACGTGGGGCTGCTGATTTGGTTGTTGTTGTTGTCGAGTCCTGATCGAAGGACACAAGGACACATCCGGCCTGGCTCTGACACGTCAAGGTTCACGTTTAAAGAACAGAAACCAAAACAATGCTGGTGCTCCAAGCTGCCAATGTCCTGGAGCCATGCAACGTTATTTAATCAGAGGTTCAAATCCCTTCCAACACACACGTACACACACACACACACCATCGTGTCACCTTAAACGCACACAGGCTTGTGTGTTTTGACCTTTGACCTGCAGTATCCGTGACCATGGAAGTTTTCAGGAGATGTCCATATGACGTATATGATGTATAAATACAATGAGTGTGTGTGTGTGTGTGGGGGGGCAGGGAGGGGGGGAGGGAAATGGTCTCCACTCCATCGATCGGAAATCAGCACCACAATAACAACAAACATTGGGTCAAAAAAGCGTTTCACTTAAACATGTATTTTTTTAATAATTCCGATTATTAACTTATCTGAATCGATTCGGAATCGTTCTGGAGAGAATCGCGATGCATCGAAGAATCGATTATTCTTCCCACCCCTAATCGTCCAGCGACCAGGGTGCAGCCAGCCTCACATGCTGTCGCAGGTGTTCCCGGGACAGCACACGCAGAAAGCCATGCAAGGCCAGGTCCTCCTGGTCGGCTGGGCTGAACTGGGGGTTACCACATCGGGTGTGGAGCTGCAACCAGGCGCTCCCCATCCTGCCAACAGCAACCGTCCAAGTGCTCCCGGCTCTCTTCGGTGGACAGGTGCTGACTGAAGTGTCTCCCAAGTGCAGCGGTGAGACCCTCAAAGCTGCCCCGGTCCACTGGAGGCAGGTCTAGCAGGACCTGCGCTGATGGCCCCTCCAACACCATGGCCAGGTGGACTGCAGCCTCCTCATCCCCCAATCGGTTATACCGCACCGCCAGCTGTACCTGGGCGAGGTATGGCTCCAATGATGCAAGCATTGGAGCAGCAGCGAAGATGGACATTTACACCTCAAACAAGCCCCTGTGCCTTACGCATAATTAGTGCGGCTCCACCAACCCCTGGCCACTATATTATTTTCAAAGTTACATCCAGTGATCTGCACGTCTACAATCCTTGGTGTGCTTTACTTTTCACGTAATGTTCTCCCTGCTCAAAGCACTCCCTAAAGGGTAGATGTTCTCTCCCACAGCCGTCCCTAAGTTTGGCTGATTCACTAAATAACATTGTGTCCCTGTCATTGTTTGCATGTGCTCATAGTCTGCAGCTGTAACCTCAAAAATGATTCTAAGGCTTAGAGGATGTTTGTTAGGATGATACATACATGACATAATTGATATTTTAATGTGCATTTTCTTTTTTTCATCCATATCTAACATCATCCATAAATGGGCCCTACACTATGCTTTATGTATGTTACTTTTAACAAATGAAATGCTGATCAAGGAGTAAATTCACTATTATCGGAGATATTTTCCAGTCCATTATTAAGAATATCTTGCCAATATGCTGTGTGTGTGAATTAATTGGGGAGTAATACAGAAAATAATTAGAGACACACATGTTCACATATGTTTAGATTGGAGGATCTCTGCTCCCAATAGATTTACGTTGAAAGTCACCGATGTTTAGATTGGAGGATCTCTGCTCCCAATAGATTTACGTTGAAAGTCACCTATGTTTAGAATGAATGATCCATGCTTCTAATATGTTTTCGTTGAAAGCACTTTGCGTCTAACGTGCGTGTGAAGACGAAGTGTGCGATGCGGAAGCGTAGACTGAATGTCCAAAGATGGACATGAGCCAAACTAAACAAGGTGTCCTGTTCCTGATGAACAGGGAGAGAATCTATGTGTATGGTATTCTATAGCGGTATCCTTATAGGGTTTGGAATGTTTGATGTAAACATGTGTGCATTGGGTTTAAAAGACAGAGCTGAGTAGGGTGTGGCAGTCTTCTCTGCAGATTTGACTCAGGCTTGGTGTCACTATTGGCTGTGACAAATAAAGTCTTTAACTTTCAAACTTTGGTCTTCCTGATCCCCCTCTTACGAATGTCAGAGTATTGGTAAAATCCACGACATATTTGGCGTCACGAACAGGATTGGAAAGGGACCAGACGGCTGCTTCGTCGTGAGGTGGCGTTCCGGCGCAGGTCACACAAAAGAGTGGCCACTCAACTAAAAAAAGGGTAAGCGACGTTCTTACTTATTAGTTATAGAAAATTGTGTGTCCTGAAGCCTGGCCCATCCTAACGGCCAAAAGGCAGTAAGTATAAGTGGTCTCTCCAAAATTTAGACCCGAACCTAGTAATACGACCCATCGTAAGAGGGGTAAAGGGTGGACGCTTGGGATGAATGAACAGTCGCATGCACTCACCCATAACACTCTGCTGATATGTTTAAATTGTTGTTTTTGGAAAAACCGGCCTCGTGGACTACCCATTGTTGATAGTAAAGAATTCGACAGATCCTATGGGCACTGGAACAGATCAGGTCTCTAGAGAGAGCAGAGAGAGAGAGATAGGAATTAAAAACGGTGGGATGGGGTAGCCTCTCCATTCCAATCCGTAGGTCTAACGTTGTGACTATGGTAAATACCAGTAAAGCGCATAAATATTAGGTTACAGTATATCTACGTAGCGAAGTCTGCCGAAAATGCGTACACTAAGACTAAGGTAGGACGTACGTACATTAAATGCGTATGTGGGCGGAGATGTGATAAGGATGGCGGGTAAGACCACGATGAGCGAGGTTACAGTAACTAGCGTAGGGGAAGTTGGCCGAAAATGGTTACAGTAACGACTACGGTAGGCGACAGTAACATTAAGATCTAATGTGGCGAGATAGAAGTCGCATGATCAGTATAGACCACTGATAGGCGCGTATTAAAAATAGTAAAGGGATAAAGTGATATAACTACGTAGGCGAGTTGCGAAAAGCGTACTGTAAGAGTTACGGTAGGTGAATGTGCGTAAAAAAGAAAGTTGAAAATATGTGTTTAGAAGCTGACTTCAGTTATGACTCTCTAAATTAGACGAATATAAAGGGAGAAGGTGTTAAGAGTAAAAAACGCGTGGTGGTCATTTTTGTGGGCATTGTTAAGTTGTGTGAGTGTATTAAAAAAAACATTGAGTTTTTTTGGTAAAGAACTATAGAGATAGACGATACATTTTCATTTGGCATTGCATTCCAGTGTTAAATGTTAGTGAAAAAAGTTGGCAAATTTTGTTTAAAAATTAACACCAGATTTTGGGGGTTTTTTGTGAAATACAGAACCGTTTTTTAGCTTGTAAGGGCTACTCACTTGTTGTGTGTGAAAGTCTGTGGCTGTGTTTTCATGTAATGTAATGTTAGATGTTGTTTGTGTAGATAGTTGAATCGGTGCGGCCAAAGGACAACCGCTAGCTTGGTGTCGGACCTTTTAGTTGGGGCCCCTTCCTCTCCGCTTTTCGCATCTCGGTGGTTCAAGAAGAGCCCTGGTGGGAGATTCAGACTCAGGAACAAGCCAGGACTATAGGAGGGCGTGTCCCGGCTGAGCAGGGAGGTGGAACTACATGAATAAAGTCCAGCCCGCGCTGGTGGTTGGATCAGTGGGAGAGGTACACAGGAATTTAAATTAAATAGATAAGAGTAGTTTTTAATGCTCTCT
>PIJE02000291.1:114856-155987 GCA_002895965.2 Coryphaenoides rupestris | reverse complement strand
TGGAGCAATGTCATGAGGATTCCATGACTGTATTAAACAAATTGGCAATAGGAGGACACAAGGTGTCACAGAAAAAATTGCAGTATTGCCAGACGGAAGTAGAATATTTAGGGAGACTGATAGCACATCAGACTAAAACGATAGCACCCAGCCAGCTAGAAGGAATTAGTAAAGCACCTAAACCAGAGATGGTGCGACAAATTATGACATTCTTGGGAATGACAGGATTTAGTTCAGATTGGATAGAGGATAATGCCCTAAAAACCGCGTCAAAGAGAAATTATGAAGACCGCAGGCACAACAGATCTACAAGCTCGACTAACGTGGAATGCAGATGCATTAACTGCTTTTGAAGGCATCAAACAAGAAATGCAGGGATCAAGCACGTTAGCAAACCCGGCAGCAGGGACTGGCAGGAGCTGCGGCGATTCAGCCGGGACCGGGACTCGGGACGGCTGGCACCCGGCAGCAGGGACTGGCAGGAGCTGCGGCGGTCCAGCCGGGAACGGGACCCGGGACGGCTGGCACCCGGCAGCAGGGACTGGCAAGAGCTGCGGCGATTCAGCCGGGACCGGGACTCGGGACGGCTGGCACCCGGCAGCAGGGACTGGCAGGAGCTGCGGCGATTCAGCCGGGACCGGGACTCGGGATGGCTGGCACCCGGCAGCAGGGACTGGCAGGAGCTGCGGCGATTCAGCCGGGACTCGGCGACGGCTGGCACCGGCAGCAAGGACTGGCAGAACTGCGGCGGTTCCAGCCGGGACAGGGACTCGGGACGGCTGGCACCGGCAGCAGGGACTGGCAGGAGCTGCGGCGATTCAGCCGGGACCGGGACTTGGGACGGGCTGGCCACCCGGCAGCAGGGACTGGCAAGAGCTGCGGTGGGACCAGCCGGGACCGGGACTCGGGGCCGGCTGGCACCCGGCTAGTAGGGAACTGGCAGGAGCTGCGGCGGGTCCCAGGCCGGGAACAGGTACCCGGGACGGCTGGCGCCCGGCAGGCAGGGCTGGCAAGAGCTGCGGTGGACCAGCCGGGACCGTGGACTAGGGGTGGCTGGGACCTGGGCAGTAGGGGACATTGCGGGCGCTGGCTGTGGGTCCAGCCGGGACCGGGACTCGGGGTGGCTGGACCTGGGAGCAGGGACTGGCGGGAAGCTGCTGTGGTCCAGCCGGGACCGGGACTTCGGGGTGGCTGGCACCTGGCAGCAGGGACTGGTGGGAGCTGCTGTGGTCCAGCCCGGGACCGGGACTCGGAATGGCTGGCACCTGGCAGCAGGGACTGGCAGGGGCTGCGGCGGTTGCAAACCAGGACTGGGACCCGGGATGGCTGTGACCCAGCAGTGGGAAAACAAAACTGCTGCGGTTCAGCCGGGACCGGGACCCGGGGTGGCTGCGACCTGGCCGCAGGGACTGGTGGGAGCTGCTGTGGTCCAGCCGGGACCGGGACTCGGGGTGGCTGGCACCTGGCAGCAGGGACTGGTGGGAGCTGCTGCGGTCCAGCCGGGACCGGGACTGGGAACGGCTGGCACCTGGCAGCAGGGACTGGCAGGGGCTGCGGCGGTTGCAACCAGGACCGGGACCCAGGATGGCTGTGACCAGCAGCGGGAAAACAAAACTGCTGCGGTTCCGCCGGGACCGGGACCCGGCGGTGGCTGCGACTGGCCGCAGGGACTGGTGGGAGCTGCTGCGGTCCAGCGGGACGGGGACTCGGAACGGCTGGCACCTGGCAGCAGGGACTGGCAGGGGCTGCGGCGGTGCAACCAGGACCGGGACCCGGGAGGGCTGTGGACCCAGCAGCAGGAAAACAAAACTGCTGCGGTTCCAGCCGGGACCGGGACCCAGGGTGGCTGCGACCTGGGCCGCAGGGGCCAGCTGGGGATGGCGGCGGTGCCCGCCGGGACCTTGGAACCCGGCTGGCTGTGACCCAGCAGGCGGGATAACAGAACTGCTGTGGCCACCGCCAGGACCGGGACCCGGGGAGACGGGGGTTGCCTGCCCCGCCGCCGGTGAGCCCGCTGGACACGCCGAGGACCCCCCAGGGCCAGGCGGGTCCCCTCGTAGCTCAGCGCCGGTGGGGTCTCGACCGTAGGGCGCGATCGGATCTGGGTGATAATGTCCTGCCAATGACGGATTAACCCCAAGCCTGAGTCTGCTGGGTACATTGCTGGTCGGACCATTCTGTCACAATGTGGGGCAGGAGGACCCAAACGCATGACTCAGGACTCGGGGTTATGCAATACAATAATGATATTTATTTACCGTGATGCTGGCAGGCAGACAGGTGAGGGACAGGCAGGCAGGCAGGTAGGTGTTCATAAAGGTAGTCCAAGGTTGAATCACGTAACAAGAAACAACAATGACATTTAGCAATGGTCTGACACACGTGGGTGGAAAACAGAGGCTTTTATGCCGTGCGTAATTGTTAATTGCGGGCAGCCGCGAAAGTAGCGCAGGTGCCGCTAACCACCCAGGGGCGGCACTGGCGCACGGGAGCCCCGCTAACCCTCCAGGGGCGGCACTGGCGCCCGGGAGCCCGGAGACACGACCGATCGTGACAAGTCCAGGCAGTATTGATCATGCCTGAAGCGGCGCCTACTGAAGAAGATGTTGTTCGTATGCAGGAAAAAGCTGGAGTTTATGAGCAAAACATGTGGCTAAAGAGGGGTGCTATACGCACCCCCACAGGGTTATGGAGAACCCATGATGGGATGTTGTTGGCACCAACGGCGTTGTTAGGTTTGCTTATCACTAATGTGCATGGTTTTGACCATTGCGCAAGGGGGGAAATAATTAGGAAAATTCGAAAACAAGGTTTTTGGTCACCATACTTGCAAACACTGGTTGATAATCAACTTAATGAATGTGAGATATGTGCAATGTAAGAAAAACAATCACTACTCCATTGGGACACATTCCTACACCTGAGGGACCATTTAGACATTTGGTCATGGACTATGTGGACATGGTTAAGAAGGTAAATGGAAAAATATACATGTTAGTAGTCATAGATAGATTCAGTAGATGGGTAGAGGCAGTCCCATCAAAAGATTAAAGTGCGGCTACTGTAATAAAATTTTTGACTGGAGAAGTCATGCCAAGGTTTGGAATTCTGACATAAATAAGTTCAGACAATGGTTCAGTGTTTATTCAGAAAACAGTAAAACAGGTGATTCAGCAGTTGCATATCAAACAAAGGTTAGGTTGTGTGTATCATCCTCAGTCGCAGGGAATGGTGGAAAGGGTGAATGGGACATTCAAGACAAAAATAAACAAAATATGTGCAAGTGCTAAATTGAATTGGATAGATGCACTGCCACTAGCACTAATGAGTTATCGATGCAGGCTAACAGAATGACGCATTTAACTCCACATGAAATACTTGCGGGTCAACCCATGCCTGCACCTACCATTAGAGGACCCCATAAGGGACCTCCGTTGGAGCAATTACAAATGGAGAAAAGGGAATATATTAAACAACTTACTGCTATACATAAGCTTATATTCCAACAGGAAAAAAGCTGAGTTCCAGAGCCAGAAGACGACCCACCAAGGGGGGTGGAGCCCGGTGATCAGGTCTACCTGAGGGTGTTCAGGAGACACTGGAACGAGCCAAGGAGAGAAGGGCCATACAAAGTAGTCAGAGCAACGCCAACAGCTATCCAGGTGGAAGGGAACACCACCTGCTACCACTTCAACCACTGCACAAAAACCACCCAGCCAAGGACGAGGGAAGAGCCTGGAAAAGATCTGGATGCAGACGCATCCAGACCTAACCAACCGCCCCAGGAAGACCAGACCCAGCCCAGCCAGGAGCTACAGCACCAAAGTGAGGATGCTGAAACAGATGAGTATGCTCCTGATACTCTACGGGCTCTGGCAGATCCCATTGGTCCAAGGGTGGAGGCACAGGAAGGGGGAAGCACCAATAACACGGCAGACCTGGAATAGCCAGGTATCGAGAGACAGCACTTGGGAGAATATGAAAGTGTTGCAGAAACAGCCAGTCTTGAGATATTCGGGAAGAGTAAGCAAACTAAGAGAGAAGAGGTCAGAAAAAGTGGTCTTACGAGCACAGATACCCCCGCAGGAATTAAAATACGACAATGAACAATGGACTTTAGCTGTCATGTTAGGTGAAGACAGGCTATGTGCTGAAGCTAGATTTGGGACAGTAACTGTAGGAGAGGATCAGTGTAAAATAAATATCTGGAAAGGAAAGAAATATTGGTGTTTGACAGTAACATTAGAAAATCAATGGGACCAGGTCAACAATAAATATGAAGTAGAAATTAGGAGAGGTCAGTTCCCAAGTATAGAGTTGGAAATAAAAATAGATCTTAAACAAAAAATGTAAGCCCCTTGCATGATACAAGAACAATATAGTACAGCTGCTCCATCTGAACAAAGTAAACCAGAACAAATCTTAATTCCAGTCACTGATAGGCCAGACAATACCCCAGTTACTAGTGAGGTGGATCCGGCTTCGGTTGCTCATGAAGTGGATCCAACTTCGGTTGCTGGTGAGGTGGATCCGGCGTCGATTGCTTATGAAGTGGATTCAACTTCAGTTACTAATAGAGTAGATTCAACTTCAGTTACTAATAGAGTAGATCCAACTTCAGTTACTAATAAAGTAGACCTAACTTCGGTTACTATTAAAATGGATAGAACCTCAGTCGCTAATGAAATAAAAGAGACACCAATTACCAGTAAACTAGAAAAAGTCTCAGCTGCCAGTAAAGTAACACAAACTTCAGTGACAATTGAACCAAGAGAGATTGTAACTACAAGTAGGAAGAAAACAACGGTTACAAACGAACCAACAAATGCCCTGACAACAAATGGTACAGAAACTACTTCATGGAGTGAAACGTACAACAACAATACAAGCAGAGGTAATAATGACCCCAACAATGACCCCAAAAGAGAATAATGTTACTACAAAGGTGACTACAGTATCAACAATTAATTCTGAGATTATTACAGATAGGATCACAACATCAACGCTCAAATCTGAGATGCTGGAAAAACAAACAATTATTCCTGAGGAAAAAGAGGAAGCTAAAAGTAATAATAACTCCTCAAAATCAAGAGCGCCAAGACAGTCCAGTCCTGAACCCTTTGGAAATACAATTGTGATAAAAACAAAAGACTGGTTGTATAAACAGGCAAATGCAAACAATTGGTATAAGTGGGTGGCATTCACTGGAGAACAAATAAAAGCAACAGACTGTTATATGTGTTCTAGAAATCACCAAGATGCATTGTACATAACAAATACAAAATATAGTTGGACATTATGTGAAGAAGAGTTTAAACAGAACACAAATAATGACTCAAGTAATAATTTTAAAATTGCATGTTCGGCGTAATGTTTGATATACACGGGATCAAGTAAATACAGCATGTACCACTGTGAAAAAAATTGGAGCAGAGTCCAGAGTCATGAAAGTATGTCGAGAAATTAATATAAGTCTGTCCAATAAAATTTGTTAATTAACAATACCTGAAAAGGATGATCTATACATAGAGCAGTACTAGATCTATACATGTGCAATACTACTTTTCTCTACTTTTTACTGAATATCTTACCTATATTTTTCCTTTGGCTTATTAACTGTAAATGTATACATTTTATTATTCTATCTTTTATTACTTGATTGTTTATTATTCTATTGATACGCTTATGTTTGTATTTTGGGCAACCTCTGGCACAAGAATTTCCAACAACAGTAGTCATGCAGCAGTGTTTGAACCAACCTCAGGCATGGGTTTGTTTTAAATACATACATTTTAATATCCCTTTAACAGTGTCATTCTAGGCATGTTTATTTAATTACTTACAGAAATATCTGGCATGCACCTCTACAATCCTCTGCACGTCCCTGTGGCTCGCAATCCTTGTGGATTAATGAAGTTCTAGCTTATTTTATTTCATCTTATCTTATAAGATATTCTCTAAACCTTTACCAAAATCTCAGTATATCTCTCATTCATCTTCAGTCATCCACCAACAAATTCATCAACAAGTCAAGGCAGCATGCTTGAAAAGTAAAAACCGCTTGACTTGCTACTTCACAAAGTCCTAATCAAACTGCACTGTGAACATAACTTTCTCAACATCAGATTAACTTTGCTGATAGCGATGTAGGAATGTAAACAGGAAATCGAAAACCAGCTTCTGCAGAGTTAAAAAAAAAGGTGAATATGGCCATTTCTCAATATGCGTTCTTTCGTGTTCTTGTGGAATTGAGATACATCATCAGTCGCAGCCCAAGGACTGTCCCAATTCAAAGTCTGCATCTTGCCAAGTACAGACCAATGTCCCAGATGTGTTCTTTCTCTGCCCATTTTATTGAGGATGCAACAGATGGTGACTTGTGTGAACTTGACAGCACAAATATCCCATCATGCATTTCGACATACAAGCGAGGAGCGGAAAGATGCAAGGGGGAGGCATACTCTTTTTTTTTTTTACAATTTTCGTTCGCTAAATTCGTTCACTAAATTTACTTGTGGTCTTTTTTGAGGGGAGAAATCAATTTTGTAGACTTTGAATATTGATTTTTACAAAAATTGATGGCGAATCAAAAATGTGATCATTGTTGCATTTAATTTTCTTACATAAATAAATATTTTAGAAATTGAGTTTGTCTGTATGGTACATAAAGTGGCAATATGCAGGTAAGGCATATTTTATTTAGACTTAAGGTGAGACACCAGAGCTTATAATGGTGGTCAGATCAATGTCTTCTTCTTAAAAATACATTGCTACAGAGTTGGAACACTGTCGTGGCACATGGTCGGGTGCAGGCCTAGACTCCTGAGCTTGGTGTCGAGCTTGGCAGGATCTATCGTGTTGAACAGTTCTTCCCCTCCAGGTGAGAGAGGGCAGTGTGAAGTGCCATGGCAATGGCGTTCGTAATAATTGCAATACACATATAAATCAATGTACTAAAATATACATTGTTATATGCTGACATTCACAGAATGTCACAGAATACCTTCCCAGACAGTCGACACAACACTAGCACCAGCAGTTGGCACCAGGACTAGCACTAACACCAGTACTAGCACCAGCACCAGCAGTAACACTAGCACCAGGACCAGCACTAGCAGTAACACCAGCACTAGCACCAACACTTAGCACTGCTACCAGCACTAGCTCCAGCAGTAACAACTTATCACCAGGACTAGCACTAGCAGTAACACTTAGCACTAGCATTTAGACATTGATGCCGAACTTGTTCAGCAGCCTGATGGCCTGACTGTGGAAGCTGTCTCTGAGTCTGCTCGTGTGGCACTTGATACTGCGGTATCGCCTGCCTGACAGTAGAAGTGTGTACAGTTCGTGGCTGGGGTGGTTATTGTCTTTAATAATCCGTTTGGCCTTGGCCACGCACCGCCTGGTGTATATATCCAGGAGGGAGGGAAGCTCACCTCCAACGATGTACTGGGCCGTCCGCACCACCCTCTGTAGTGTTTACGCTCCAGTGCGGTGCAGTTCCCGTACCAGACGGTGATGCATCCTGTAAGAACACTCTCGATGGTACAGGAGTAGAATGTTCTGAGGATGCGGGGGCACATGTTGAATTTCCTCAGTCGCCTGAGGAAATACAGGCGTTGTTGGGCCTTTTTCACCACGTGTGTGGTGTGCGTGGTCCATGTGAGGTCCTCGGAGATGTGCACGCCGAGGAACTTGAAGCTGCTGACCCTCTCTACTGCAGCACCGTCGATGGAGATGGGGGCGTGCTCTCCTCTCCGCTTCCTGTAGTCCACGATCAGCTCCTTGGTCTTCTTGACGTTGAGGGCGAGGTTGTTTTCTTGGCACCACTGTGCCAGTGATCCAACCTCCTCCCTGTAGGCTGTCTCGTCGTCGTCGGCGATCAGACCCAACACTGTCGTGTCGTCAGCAAACTTGATGAAGACGTTGGAGCTGTGCATAGCCATGCAGTCGTGGGTGTACAGGGAGTAGAGGAGAGGGCTCAACACGCATCCCTGAGGGGCTCCAGTGTTGAGGGTCAGCGGCTCTGAGGTGGTGCTGCCCATCCTCACCACCTGGCGGCGGCCCGACAGGAAGTCCAGTATCCAGCTGCACATGGTCGGGTGCAGGCCTAGACTCCTGAGCTTGGTGTCGAGCTTGGCAGGAACTATCGTGTTGAACGCTGAGTTGAAGTCCACAAACAGCATTCTCACACGTTGCCACCAAGATCTGTTTATGCATGAGACAGACCCCCCTCCATGATCTTTACCGGAGAGAGTCTTTGTTCTGTCCACGCGGTGGATGGAAAATCCTGTCGGCTCGATGGCTGAGTCCACGACATCCATGTCTCCGTCAGGCAGATGATGCAGTGTCCTTTGTTTCCCGGTGGAATTGGATACGAGCTTGTAGTTCGCATAACTTATTGTCCAGAGACTGTACATTAGCCAGCAGAATGGTGGGTAGTGGAGGTCGATTGGCACGACGTCGCAGCCTGACCAGGATGCCGGCTCGCTTCCCTCTCCGTCGGCGACGCCTGCGTGTGATCGCGCCTGAGATGGACGGAGATAATCCAGCTACGACTCTGGGCGGGACGTCCGAGTCGAAAGACTTGAAAAACTCCGGTAGGTGGCGAGCGACTGTCGTTCTAATCTCCAGAAGTGTACAACTGTCGTAAGTGAACTTGCTGCTAACTTCTTGTGCAAAGATAGTCGCAATTAAAAGAATAAATAACAAAAAACATCGTCGGCGTATAAAAGCTCGCAACACGGCAGCCATCACGTACGGCGCCATTTTCAACCTTGCTTGTGACCAACATCAAAGAGTCGTCCTGTATCCTGTATCGACACCAACGGGTCAATCAACCTCCCACCCCAGCTGCTTGCCTTAGTGACTGTTCACAGCAGGGGTCCCCTTAATGATATGCAGACGAAGGCATGAAAAGACATCCTATGGAAGGTATAACTTTCTGAAAAGACCCAAAATTGAATTTTTCCACTACAACACTTTGACTTTACTTGGAGACAGCCATCAAATTTGGCATATTTCTTTCTGACAAAAAAAGTTGGTGATTAATAGGCATTTGTTCCATTGTCTTTGCCATTTGATGATGTGTGTATTTAAAAAAACAAAAGTTAACAACCATACACACAATACTTTTTCATTAATCAAAAAAACTATATTGATAACAATGTAACTAATATAATAAAGATTGTAATGTAACAATTTAATTTAATTAATATTTATCCTTGGGGGTTACTGTGGCAACCCGCTTCTAGTCATAGGCACGACGTACAGGAAAAACTACTGACACAGTCTGGGTTCAGGCTCCGTAGTCGGGCATTTATTACCAAAAACCACCAAGCACAGACAGATCACGTAAGTACTTATCACACGGATACTATAGGAGTTCTCTCGGGCTCGGGACTCCTCTTCCCAGGTAGCCGTCTCCCGTCACCCTATGTGCGATCTCCCGTGTCAGCGCGATCTCCGCGGCAGCCGACATGGCGGCGGTCTCCGTGTCTGCACGATCCCTGTCGGCGCCGGGTCGGCGGTATCTCCGCGTCGCCGTCTCTCCCCGATCTCTCGTGACACCCGACGTGGCGGCGTGAGTCCGTACGTGTCGGCGTGTCGGCGTTTCTCCACGTGTCGGCGCGCTCCCCGGCGCGTCTGCGCGATCTCTCCACGACGTGGCGGCGCGAACTCCGATGACGTGGCGGCGTGCTCCCCGGCGCGTCGGCGCGAACTCCCCTCCTGACTGGGAGGAACCCCCCGGCTTTATACCCATGTTCCTCCTCCTCGTCTGATCGGCCACAGCTGTCTCCACTTGGCTTCTTGATTAGCGGATTGGAGACAGCTGCGATCCCTGGGGCTCGGGAGGGAGGGGCCGTGCGGGGCTGGGGTCGCTGTCCACCGTGCTGAACCCCCGTATTGCCACAGTTACCCCCTTAGTTATAGTCGTGCTCCCTCTGACATGCTGCCAGCTCTCTAGGGGCAGAGACCTGAGCAGCAAGTCTGGCACAGAGATTATTTCCTGAACGGTCATCAGGAATGTTCCCCTGATCTTCATCCTCCTTGTGATCTTCCTCGTCCTTCTTGTCATCCTCCAGGATATTGTCGACAGTTTCAAGTTTCAAGTATTTTATTGTCACTTCACAGTGAGTGAAAAACTTTTTGTGCAAAACGCCCGACAGCCGACAGTAATTATAAAGGAATACAAAATAGAAATAGAACTATAAATAGAATTTCTATACACATATAAATCGATGTACTAAAATATACATTGTTATATGCTGACATTCACAGAATGTCACAGAATACCTTCCCAGACAGTCGACACAACACTAGCACCAGCAGTTGGCACCAGGACTAGCACTAACACCAGTACTAGCACCAGCACCAGCAGTAACACTAGCACCAGGACCAGCACTAGCAGTAACACCAGCACTAGCACCAACACTTAGCACTGCTACCAGCACTAGCTCCGGCAGTAACAACTTATCACCAGGACTAGCACTAGCAGTAACACTTAGCACTAGCATTTAGACATTGATGCCGAACTTGTTCAGCAGCCTGATGGCCTGACTGTGGAAGCTGTCTCTGAGTCTGCTCGTGTGGCACTTGATACTGCGGTATCGCCTGCCTGACAGTAGAAGTGTGTACAGTTCGTGGCTGGGGTGGTTATTGTCTTTAATAATTTTTTTGGCCTTGGCCACGCACCTCCTGGTGTATATATCCAGGAGGGAGGGAAGCTCACCTCCAACGATGTACTGGGCCGTCCGCACCACTCTCTGTGTTTTACGCTCCAGTGCGGTGCAGTTCCCGTACCAGACGGTGATGCATCCTGTAAGAACACTCTCGATGGTACAGGAGTAGAATGTTCTGAGGATGCGGGGGCACATGTTGAATTTCCTCAGTCGCCTGAGGAAATACAGGCGTTGTTGGGCCTTTTTCACCACGTGTGTGGTGTGCGTGGTCCATGTGAGGTCCTCGGAGATGTGCACGCCGAGGAACTTGAAGCTGCTGACCCTCTCTACTGCAGCACCGTCGATGGAGATGGGGGTGTGCTCTCCTCTCCGCTTCCTGTAGTCCACGATCAGCTCCTTGGTCTTCTTGACGTTGAGGGCGAGGTTGTTTTCTTGGCACCACTGTGCCAGTGATCCAACCTCCTCCCTGTAGGCTGTCTCGTCGTCGTCGGCGATCAGACCCAACACTGTCGTGTTGTCAGCAAACTTGATGAAGACGTTGGAGCTGTGCATAGCCATGCAGTCGTGGGTGTACAGGGAGTAGAGGAGAGGGCTCAACATGGATCCCTGAGGGGCTCCAGTGTTGAGGGTCAGCGGCTCTGAGGTGATGCTGCCCATCCTCACCACCTGGCGGCGGCCCGACAGGAAGTCCAGTATCCAGCTGCACATGGTCAGGTGCAGGCCTAGACTCCTGAGCTTGATGTTGAGCTTGGCAGGAACTATCGTGTTGAACGCTGAGTTGAAGTCCACAAACAGCATTCTCACACAACAGTTCTTCCCCTCCAGGTGAGAGAGGGCGGTGTGAAGTGCCATGGCAATGGCGTCGTCGGTGGATCTGTTTTGACGGTACGCAAATTGCCATGGGTCCAGCGTGGCAGGCAACATGGAACAAATGAAGTCCTTGACCAGCCTCTCGAAGCATTTACTGGCAATCGAGGTGAGGGCTACGGGTCTCCAGTCATTCAGGCAGGTTACCTTGGGGTGTTTAGGGACAGGCACGATGATGGACATCTTGAAGACCTCGGGAACAACAGCCTGGGACAGGGACAGGTTGAAGATGTCTGCGAAGACTCCTGCCAGCTGGTCTGCGCATGCTCTGAGGACGCGCCCCGGGATGTGGTCTGGGCCCGCCGCCTTCCGGATGTCCACCCGCTTGAAGGCTCTGCGCACGTCAGCCTCTGAGATGTTCAGCAGGCTGGCCTCCTCAGGCAGCGCTGACTTCGGCGGGCTGCCGTTCACGTCGAACCGGGCGAAGAAGGTGTTTAGCTCGCCAGGGAGGGAGGTAGAGGAGTTCTCTACACCGCTGGTTCTCCCTCTGAAGTCCATGATTGTCTGCAGCCCCTTCCACACACCCCTCACGTCGTGGCTCTTGAATTTGTCCTCCACCCTGTTCTTATACTCCCGCTTGGCAGAGCCGATGGTCTTGCGGAGGTCGTAGCGTATTCCACCATATTCCCGGAGTCAAAGGCGGCGTTACGCGTGCGGAGTGCGGCGCGAACATCGCCATTAATCCACGGTTTCTGGTTGGGATAAATCCGAACCGACTTAGTAGGAACAACGTCATCTATGCATTTCTTGATGAACCCGGTGACTGAGGACGCTGTGGCACACTCCGTTGTCGGGTGGAGTGTGTCCACGACTGAACCTAATGAATCCACTGTCCACACCAGAATATAAGGCAAACCGGGTTTATTTAACATACAGGGGAAGGGGAAGTGCAGGGTACTTATAGGTGTTAGTCCTTTAGTCCGTGCGGGTAGTCGTGGTCCGTTAGCAGGGGTCGGTACACGGAGACGGGTCCTCAGGTAGAGCGGGGTTCGGCGATGGGTCGGGTAGTCAGCCAGGCGGGGTTCGTTCACGGGGCGGGTTCTCAGGCGGTCCAGGGGTTCAGCACACAACAGGGTTCTCCGACAATCCAAAGTCTAGGGCACACAGCCACTTTGGTATTTCTTCAACTCACTCAGTCGTGTACAGTACTCTTCCTCTTCCTCTCCCACGTCTGCTACTTCCTTCCGCTCCAGCTTCCAACGCCACCACTTCCACTTCCACCGCCACCGCCACCGCCACCGCCACCGCCACCGCCACCGCCACCACTTCCAACTCTCCTGTCTTCTCTTCCTCCTCGACTCTCTACACCACCCAGGTCCTCTCTTATTTATTGTCTGGATCCAGGCCTTTGATTGGCTGCCGCCGAGTTCCCTCAACGAGGCGCAGCCACTTCCCATGAGGCTGATTGCCTCTCTACACTTCCTGGTTTCCTTGGCTCCCTCTGGGGGCCGACTGGGGAACTGCGGTTCCCCCGACCATTGTCCACACTCCCTAGTCGGCCCCTCAGTGGCCGTCTGCCACAACGCGTACTCGCTGATGTTATTGTCCGACGCAACCATGAACGGCCCGGCTCCATTTTCGTTGCCAGCCTCTCACACTGGCGCACTCTCACACACATCCACATACACAGGTTAAAAAGGCCCGGCTGCAAGCAGCTTCAATTGGCCGCAGCCACTGAGACCAGCCGAACCCTACCCCCCTCCCTCCCCAGTCCGCCACAAACACTTACTTACTTGTTATGTTATATAACTGTTAAAAAACTATGAAGTAGGTCAGTAGGACTTGCCACCTACACGCTGTCATTTCGTCATTACTAGCCTAGGTAATCGTGAGCAAGCAGGCTAGTCTAATTATCATTAAAACGACGTTATCTTGGTCATGCCAACTTACAAATATGCAATTAATTACTGAAGGAGGTAGTTACATTTAGCATTTTGGTAGTTTAGTGATGTCACCCCTTTTTCTTTTTGTTCCCTGTGTGTGTGTGTGTGTGTGTGTGTGACCAAGCAGTGATGATACCATTCTATATGCTGGCTTACTTTAGGGGCGGTGTAGTAGTAGTAGGAGTAGTAGTATTTTAATTTGTTATATGAACTGTATAAAGGTACACAGAGCAATGAAATGCTTACTTGCAAGTAGCAAGATGAACAACAACAGTACTCATGTAGCAGTGTTTGAACCAACCTCAGGCATGGGTTTGTCTTAAATACACACATTTTAATATCCCTTTAACAGTATCGCAAAAGTAGTCATTACAGGCATATTTATTTAATTATTTACGGAAATCGCAGGCGTGCCCTTTTATGAATTCGGGCCCCTACCCCTCTAACATCCTCTGCACGTCCCTTTGGCTCGCAATCCACACCACATACGTCTGGGGTCAGAGTTGTGGGAGTTATACTCCCAACTTGTCACTCTAGGATCTTTTGGCATCTGATGGCCCTCCGAAAATCTTATCTGGACGTCCTCAAAGCCTCCAGGTCCCCAGAGCCCCAAGACAGTGCTTACAGTTTAGCACAGACACCACCATTAACCCAGAGCTTTTGGTTGGGTAAAGTCTGAAAATTGACCTTCAGGATGACATCATCAATGCAGGCTGTGGCAGAGTCTGTCTTCATCAATGTCCTAATTTGCTGCAACACAGAATATCTACTCGTCTTTGGTTTCAACAGTACTGTAGAGTAGGGGTGTAACGGTACGTGTATTCGTCCCGCGACTTCACGGTACGGACGTCACGGTTCGGTACGTGCAGCCATACGAAGAATACGTCTGAGTCACACTCCAATCCAGAAGGTGGCGATAAAGCACATAAACGCTGTTTGCCGACCGCCATTAAGGAACAAGAACAGCAGAAGAAGACCTAAACAAGATGAAGGGGACGTGTTCACGTTGACTATGACTATGAGTGCAACTGAGACACAGGAGCTAGAAGACCCGCCTGCTACTTTCAAATCAGCTGTGTGGGAAAATGTCGGGTTCGCAGTGGACTACAGCGGCGATGGAGATCTGTAAAGAGAGATGAAGCTTGAGTACCTTTAAGAGATGCATATGACCTTTCAGATTCACAAGTTAATCACAAATGTGACATATTTTGTATTTTCACACCAGGAGATGTTATTCAGTTCTGTATTGCTTTTTATTTTGCATCAGCCCTAGGCCGAAATAATTGAAACACTCCTTGTTATTATTTATTTAGTAGTATTTTCAGAACATGAGAGCTGCTTTTCAGTTTTGGAGCTTATTGAACCTTTTAGTTTGATGTCATCCAACATAACAATATGTCCTATGGGGACAGTGTATGTTTGCTGTTTACATTTAACTGTATAATACAGCATATGGAAAAGTTTGAGTTCTTTATTTTTTATAATGAAGTTGCCAGTTTGCAAATACTACCTGGCCTGCTACCTCAGTACCTCCCTACTAGCATGTTTTGTTTTCCTCTGTCTTTTTTGGGAGGGTTGGGCTTAAGCTTTGAATGTTTAAATATAGCTTAAGTGGAACAAATTGAAACACTGTACAAGTTTTATTTTGTATTCTATTTATTTTGTACTTTTATAACATAAGAGATGCTTCTCAGTTTTGTAGCTGATTGTGACCAATTGCTTTTTGTTTTTTGTATCAGCCCTACATAGAAATATGACCGATGCAAGAGTGTATGTTCACTGTTGTGTTTACTGCTTGATACACTACAGGGCCAGGCTGTACCAACTATCTCAGGGGGGACTATGACACTAGGTGGAACTAAGTATAACTTGCACTACTGTCTGTTCAAAATAAATGAAAAGAAACCTAGCCTTATGCATTTGGGATTTTTGTTGCTTTTTTCCTGTTGTACCGAACTCGTACCGAACCGTGACCCCAAAACCGAGGTACGTACCGAACCGTGGCTTCTGTGTACCGTTACACCCCTACTGTAGAGTGGTAATGTGTTCCTCACTCCAGCGTTGAACTGCCCGATAGACCGGTTTTGCCTGTTTTAGTCGTCTGTAGATTGGGAGGAAAAGTCAAAGTAAAAGTGTTTTACTGGGGAACCATCAACAAGCCATCAACAAGGCTGTCAATGTTAATTTCTTCTTATATAATTTATTAGAAAGCTAAGTTATTTGTACAGCAGAACAAGATGGCTTTTTTTTTCTGGCTCTTGGATGACTTTTATTGTGCCCGACCCCCATCATGGCGGACACGGACGCGACCCAGGGCTCCATTGTTTAACACCAGAGATCAGCTGCTGAACCTCAGAGTGGGGCCGGCGGGAGACCCGAAATCCCCAGGGAGATGAGGAGGAAATACCTTGGCTGCAGGGCTGGGAGGAGAAGACAGCTAAGGAAGAGGAGATTCCAACCGTATCTTCCATCAATAATTATGGGGAACGTACGATCTCTGGTGAACAAGATGGACAAGTTAATAACACTCACAAAGAGCGAGAGTGTGTTTCGTGAGGGGTCTGTTATGTGCTTCACAGAGACATGGCTGCATGATAATGTACCGGACACTAGTTTAGCCAGCTTTTAGCTGGTGCGGACGGACAGGAGTTGCAACAAAAGCGGCAAGAAGAAAGGAGGCGGAGTCTATTTACGTGAACAACAGATGGTGCAACCCTGGACACATTGCAGTGAAAGAACGCGTGTGCAGCCCGGACATTGAATTGCTAGCAGTAAGTCTCCGTCCATATTACTTGCCCAGGGAGTTTTCCCAGGCCATTATGATTGTTGTTTACATTCCTCTCGCGGCTAATGCATCGCAGGCTGCTGACGTCATCCACTCTGTGACCGTGCTGCAGACACTGCTCCCAAGCATGTTCATATCGATATCGGGTGATTTTAACCATGTCACCCTGACATCTGCCCACATTTGAACAGTTTGTGGACTGCAAAACTAGGGAAGCATCACTGGCCATGGGACAAAGACCATCCAGGGGAGGTAGGGAAACCTGGATGAGGCCATGAGTTAAATCTGTTCTTTAACAGATTTGATGATGTGACTCCTTTCCATCCTCCCCCCGGCCCAGGCGGTACCAGGTAAACTTGTGAACCAGCCTATGTTCGAACATGGTGTTTGTTATGGCCAGTCCATGACTAGCACAGAAGTCAAATAACAAAACACCACTCTGGTTCAGATCGGGCAGGCCGTTCATTCCAATCACTCCCCTCCAGGTTTCTCCATCATTGCCCACGTGTGCGTTGAAGTCCCCCAGTAGAACTATGGAGTCCCCGGATGGAACCCTTTCCAGGATGCCACCCATGGACTCCAAGAAGGCCGGATACTCTGAACTGCTGTTTGGTGCGGAGGCACACACAAACAGTCAGAGCCTTCCCCCCAGCGACCAGGAGTTTGGTTCCAGAACCGGTGCTGTACATGGAGGTGAGCCCAACCATATCTAGTTGGTACCGCTCCACCTCCCGCACCAGCTCCGGCTCCTTCCCCGCCAGTGCGGTGACGTTCCACGTCCCTAGAACCAGACGGCGATGCCGGGGATCCGCACGCCCAGGACCCCGCTTTTGCCTACCGCCCGGTATACAACGCACCCCCCCAATGACTCTCCCTGCAGGGCCCACAGGGAGGTGACTCCACGTCGTCTTTTTGGGCTAGGCCCCACCGTGGATCCAGGCCCGGCCACCAGACGCTCGCTGACGAGCTCCCCTCCCAGGTTTGGCTCCAGAATGGGGCCCCGGTTTCCCTTGTCATTTCCTTTGATAATTATTAATTATAAGGACCTACACTGGTCCGATCATCTCAGTGAAGGCTTAAAGAAAATTGTTCTGACCATCACCGGCCCATAAAACAGGTAGTGGGCATTATTGACACTGGGATGGTCCAATCAAATCTTTAAACACCTCCCCCTTTGGGCGCAGTGCTGTCTTCATTAAACAGTGCATGACAAAGTGCAAGTGCGAAAGAAAAATGGTCAAAACGCAAGAGAGGCACAGAGAAATTGCAGGCCATATAGAGACAGGCCCTTCAGGCAGATGCGGCTTAATGTGTGAAAATGATTGATATGTTTGCTGCAACAGCGGGACCTTCTTCAGCACCTGTGACCGATGATGGTGGGGCTGGTGGTGGCGGGTCCAGTGAGGAGGATAGTTTCAAGTTTCAAGTATTTTATTGTCACTTCACAATTTACACGTGAGTATAAGCAGTGAGTGAAAAACTTTTTGTGCAAAACGCCCGACAACCGACAGTAATTATAAAAGAATACAAAATACTGTGCAAAATAGAAATAGAACTAGGATAGGGAGAGAGATGACAGCGAGAGTGGAGTTGGACTGAGTGTAGTAGAACTTAAGGTAAGCAGCAGCTGACATGGGCTGGCTGCCTGGCTCAACAATATGTCATAAAAAATTATGATGATGATTAGCTTTTAAGGGTGTAACAACACGTATTCGTACCAAATTTTCCGGTATGGGTCTGGGTTGGTTCGGTGTGCATGTGTACCGAACGGATGCAGTGTTGTTTTAACCAATAAAAATAGTGTGTGTCTCTGTGTGTGTGTGTGTGTGTGTGCGTGCGCACACATCTGTATGTGTGCGTGTGTGTGCGTGTTTGCATGTCTATGAATCGCCGGTTAAACTCACGTCTGGTTTATGTGTTATAAGAATACATGTAACATGTTGTTCACCATGTATGCAAAAATGATATTCATTGAGGCAGCATCTATTGATTAAAACACAGCTAGCCGTTTAGGCAAAGTGCTTTAGGCAATGATACTCTAGAGCAGGGGTTCCCAACCCTTTGCATCTTGGGACCCAAAAGATACATTTGGTGTCTCCCTGGGACCCAAACCTTTGGTGTCTCCCTGGGACCCAAACATACAAAAATACATAATGCGTATGCCATGACATCTAAATTGGCGACCCACTCCCAACGGGTCCGCGACCCAATTTGGGTCGGGACCCATTGTTTGGGAAACACTGCTCTAGAGTCCAGAAACACATTAGGATCCCCTTGATAAAAGAAAAACGCTTTTGGTGAAAACTAGCTGGTGTTTGCTAAGTTATAACATTACAACAAAACAAATTCTTGGCTAGCTTTCTACTTTTATGAACGCAGTGTAGCTTGCTAGCTAGCTGGCTAGTTATAACATCAATATTACGTGCAATTCAGTGACTAGCTAACACATTGTACACATTGACTAAGACAATTAGTAAACATTTGCTAGTAGCTAGCAAGCATATATTTTGATGTCGCTCTGATTCATTGTCTTATGGAAAGATAATAATTTTTCCATTCATCAACGTCAGCTGGCAGTGTTTTTTGTTTTATTCATTTATTTATTAGGCTATAGAGTGAACAGTGCTCTTTTGGCACCTGAGCCAGCATCTGTGTGGACAGTATATAGAAATTAAGTCCATATTACCTGTATGGTATTTTTTATTGTGGAGGATAGGAGTTTTTCTGTGTCGATTGGTCCCTACATATCTTCAACTGCTGCGTTATCCTAGGCCGCAGGGTTCTGTTTTAACTTGGAACTTATTTTCTATGTATATGCTTCCACTAGGACTGATTATTCGCAGGTTCAAAGGTGTTTCTTATCACTTCTATGCTGATGATATTCAGCTATTGGAATCATTGCCAAACTCTGGTCAGTTGTGTCGCAAGCTGAGTTGGAGATCCAATTCATGCCTTTGTATAATTCTGCCTGGACTACTGTACTTCCCTTTTCACATGCCATCTACAAATGGTCCAGAACGCTGCTGCAAGGCTGTTGACTAGGTCTTGCAGGACATCTCACATCACTCCCATCTTAGCTTCCTTAGAATAGAATAGAATAGAATAGAACTTTATTTATCCCGAAGAAAATTCTTGTGCCAGGTTACATAGCGATACAGTACAAACAGAATGATAAAAACAATGATAAAAAAAAATACGAAAATTAAAGATTGAGGGATCTACAAATGTACAGTTAAAATATACAGTTAAAATATAAAATATATAAAATATACAAGTATGAAGGCATGGTAAGATACGATATTCGACACCGAAAACAATTTGGCATGACATTAAGAATATTGCACATGATGAGAGGAAATGAGAGGTCGCGTTTATAGATAGTATTAATAGATAGCATGATAATAATAATAATAATAATAATATGGCACATGATAGAGTATTGCACATGATGTTGGAAGTAATAATAATAATATTGCATGTAAAACGTAGAGCTGGGGAAAGTGCACATGATGTAGAGGGATAATATTGCACATTATATTGCGGTGTTCAGTTACACTGGCTTCCTAGCAAGTTTAGGATGCAATGTAATGTTGTTACATATAGAGCCCTGCATGGTCAGGCACCTGTGTACATCTGTGACCTACTCCATCCTTACATTACCAGCAGGTCACTGAGGTCTTCTGACCAGGGCTTACTGGTTGTCCCTTGCTCTAGGCTGAAAACAACCGGTGATCGAGCCTTTGATATTGTGGCACCTACACTGTGGAACACTGTTCAGACTGGCCTTTGTCTAGCCTCTTGCAGCACTTTGTGACTGTGTCTGCCTGTGAAAGGTGCTTTATAAAAAAAACCTTACTTACTGTTATGTCAATGCAACTTTTTTGTATCTCTTTATCAGTGCATCCAATCCAATCCAAGTTTGGACCTGATTGTATCATTATGTTAAAAAACCTCTCTCTCTCTCCCTCATGGAGCCAGGTTGAGCTAGCATCCACAGAGAAGAGAGTGCCAGCAAGACAGAGGACAGCATGGAGCAGGACATACACAAACTGGCAGCCATAGAAGAGAAGGCAAATGAAAAGCCAACTATATGTGCCAAAGCATGAGGCTTTAGAGAGGGCCTCCTGAAATATGAAACCGTTTTGACAGCACAGATATTCCTGAACATTTTTGAGGAAACCACCCCACTGTCCAAGTAGCTCCAAATAGAATCCTCTTAGCCCATCGAATGGTGATTGACACCCAAGAGAGCCTCAAAAACATTGCCAGGGATTTCACAAATGTGAAGGCAGCTGCAGACACATTTGTCACATAGACAAACAAAACCTTTGGGCTACAGTGGACAGTCTACAGTCAGAGCCGAAAAGTTTAGCTGGACAGTGGGACAGGCACATGTGGATGAATACAAGACCAGAGTGGTGGAAGATGGATCTGAAGGAGAGGAAGAGGAGACTAAGGGCCCTTTCACACCTACAGTATAGTCCTGTGGACTCGGTCCGATTCAGAGGTGAAGTTGATACTTTGCTCACCAAACCTTTTTTATTTGGTGCGGTTAGCATTCACACTGGACTTTTGTTAACCAAACCACACATTGTATAGGCGCAGACTTGAAAAGAGTAATGTTAAAGAGTAAAGGTAACGTAGTTGGTGGAGTCGGGTTGAATGACAAAAATAAATGGAGGTGCAATAACATGGCGCTCCAAAGGTACCCGTTCCTGAGATTGTGTTCCACACAAGTGTATTTTCGAAGCCCACACAACATGGACATTACAATTGTAAACAAATGCCTCCGCCCATGGGGGTTAATGTCTATTGGACAGAATATCTGCGGTAAACTCAGTGACTTCCTGGTTTTCGGACAAATGGAGCAACTACTATGTGCGATTTTTTGCTTTATGGTACTGCGTTGGCATTCCTACCAATTGCGCCTTGTGGAAGAAAGTGAGTAGTATGAGCAACTGTCATAGGAGATTTGTGCGGGGTTACTGAAGGAGAAGGTGGGCCATCCTGTGGCCCAGTCTGACACGTCAAGATACAAGATACAGACACCCTGTCCCCGTGGAACTACGGGTGGCAATTGTGGCAAATGTATATGGGGATTAGCAACCAATCTGGAGTATAGATCCATCTCTCACCTGTTTGGTGTCGGCATGTCCACTGCCTGTCGCATAACTCAAGAGGTTGCCATAAATAAAGTAATGAAGCCACAATACTTGAAGACCCACATCTGATGCTGAGTTAAGGGTGCTAGTGCAGGGCTATCGGTGTCAGGGGCTGAACCAGTGAACCCAGGAGCAGACAGGAGGCAGGAGACGAGAGCCGGTAAAACCTTTTACTTGGAACAGGAATGAATACAGGTCTGGACACACAGGATAGCTACGAACGTACAAGACGACTTAGCAGAGACACAATGGGGAAGCAGAGCTTAAATAGGGGAGGCTGGCATGATTGTGATGGGCAGCAGCTGTGCGGCAGTAGCGGGGCGGCAACCAGCGACACTCCCAACAACCTGCAGCAGAGGGAGGCAGAGAGACACAAACACCATGGATAGAGACAGGACAACAGAGACACTAGGGAACAGGGGTGGAAGAGGATGCAGGCTGGGCAGGTGTGACATGACCCCCCCTCCTACGGACGCCCCCAGGAGTCCCACCTGGCCGATCAGGGTGGCGCGAGTAGAAGTCCGTGATGAGGGATGGTCCCAGGATGTCCCTGGTGGCCACCCAACACCTCTCCTCAGGCCATACCCCTCCCAATCGACCAAATATTGTAGACCCCTACCTCGCCGGCGAACGTCCAGCAGGCGGTTCACCGAATATACCGGCTGGTCATCAATGAGACGGGGCGGGGGGGGGGGGGGCGGAGGTGGCTGGGGCCAGGGGACTGGAACTGATAGGCTTGATGCGGAGGGTGCGAGGCAATTTGAGGCAGCCCACAGTGGGGTTGATGATCTTGGTAATGGGAAAACGGCCCAATGAACCTGGGAGACAGCTTACGGGACTCTGTGCGTAGGGGACTATCCTTGGTGGACAGCCAGACCTCTTGCCCTGGCGTGTAGCGAGGAGCCGGGGTACGGTGACGGTCTGCTTGCTGTTGGTACCTGCGGGGGGAGCAGAGCAGCGTCATCCGTGCTCTCCTCCAGGTCCGGTGACACCACCGTATGAAGTCCTGGGCCACGGGTACAGCGACCTCCTCCTCCTGAGCAGGAGAAAGCAGGGGTTGGTAACCCAGGGAGCAGAGAAACGGTGAGAGCCCAGTGGCAGAGGGATTTGTGCGCATACTCAACCCAGGGTAGGTGCTTGCTCCAGGTGGAGGGGTTGGCCGAGGTGAGGCAGCGCAAGGCAGTCTCCAGGGATTGATTTGCCTGCTCCGACTGTCCATTGGTCTGCGGGTCGTATCTGGAGGAGAGGCTGACTGTGGCGCAGAGGAGGGTACAGAATGCCTTCCAGAAATGGGAGATGAATTGCGGCCCCCGATCAGAGACTATATCCTGGGGAAGACCATGGAGCCGGAAGACGTGGAGGATGATGAGTTCAGCAGTCTCCTTGGCGGAGGGCAGTTTAGGGAGTGGGATGAAGTGGGCACCCTTAGAGAACCGGTCGACTATGGTGAGGATGGCTGTGTGCCCGTCAGAAGGCGGTAGCCCGGTAACGAAGTCCAGGGAGATGTGGGACCAGGGACGGCGGCCCACCGGCAGGGGGCGAAGCAGACCTGAAGAGGCTTGGGTGGAAGACTTGTTACGGGCACAGGTGGAACAGTCAGACACAAAAGTGTGGGTATCACTCACCATAGTCGGCCACCAGAAGTGTCTGCGGAGGAAGGAGAGGGTGCGGCTCACCCTGGGGTGACACGAGAGTTTCGAGCTGTGGCCCCACTGGAGTACATGAGAGCGGACCCCATCAGGAACGAACAGACGGTTGGCAGGACCGTTCCCCAGGATGTGGTTGGAGGCGTTGGGCCTCTTTAACCAGGGACTCGACCCTCCAAGTGACCGTGAGAGGAGTGGTCCTCTGCAGCACTAAAACAGCGGGAGAGTGCGTCCGGCTTTGCGTTTTTGGATCCGGGGCGATACGAGTAAAATTGAATCGGGTGAAGAATAGGGCCCAACGGGCCTGCCGAGAGTTCAGCCGTTTGGCACTCTGGATGTATGCCAGGTTCCTGTGGTCGGTCCAGACCACAAATGGTTGCTCGGCCCCCTCCAGCCACTGTCTCCACTCCTCCAACGCTAACTTGACCGCCAATAATTCCCTATTACCGATGTCGTAGTTCCTCTCAGTAGGAGTCAGCCGGTGTGAGTAGAAGGCACACGGGTGAAGCTTCTGGTCCGATGGTGACCGTTGGGACAGGACAGCCTCCACACCCACGTCCGAAGCGTCAACCTCCACCAAAAACTAGAGAGAGGGGTCAGGATGGACCAAGATGGGAGCTGAGGAGAAGCGGCGCTTCAGGTCTTTGAATGTCCTATCAGCAACCGGCAACAGGCTGATTTGCAGGAAGTGAGCAAGGTGAGAGGTGCTGCCAGGGTGCCATAGTTCCTGATGAACCTGCGGTAGAAGTTGGTGAACCCCAGGAAGCACTGCAACTCCTTGCGAGTGGAGGGTGGAGGCCAGGCTATGACAGCCTTAACCTTATCTAATCTGCCCCTCGGAGACGATGTAGTCCAGGAAGGTTACAGTGGGGACGTGGAACACACACTTTTCTGCTTTCACAAACAGCTTATTCTCCAGCAGCCGCTGGAGGACCTGACGGACATGGCTAATGTGTTCCTGGGGAGACTGGGAGAAGATCAAAATATCATCCAGGTAGACAAATACAAACCGGTTAAGCATATCCTGGAGGACGTCATTAATCATGGCCTGGAATAAAGCAGGGGCGTTGGTGAGGCCGAACGTCATAACCCGATACTCAAAATGGCCGATGTGCGTGTTGAAAGCTGTCTTCCACTCGTCACCCTCCCTGATGCGGACCAAATGGTAGGCGTTCCTCAGATCCAGCTTGGAGAAGATGGTAGCTCCCTGTAGTGACTCAAAAGCAGAGGAGATGAGGGGAAGGGGGTAGCGGTTCTTAAGGAAGTGCAGGTACCATATTTCCCTTTTCTTTGCGGCTGATGATGCTGATATAGGTATTTCCTTGATTTTAGCACAAAACTCTTTATGTGCTCTTTTTGGCTCTCAAATGGTTTATTTTCTGTGCCCTCAGTTCGGATTTGGGTGGGTATGTTTAGTGAAAACACTTGTTTTGTCTCGTAATGGCACTTAACATTGCTGCTTTTAATAATAGCCAGTCTCCAGACATATGAGACATACAGGTTTTGAACTGCCCATGGGAAGAATAAACATGTACACGTCTGTCTAATCTTCATTAAACGCTCTGTTCTCTCTTCTCTATCTTTCTCTTAATAAAGGCTTGCACTGTGTGCCTATTTTTAAATTGTTTATGTTTTTGGCGGAGTACACCGCGAGTAACAGCTTGTTGCTGTTGGTTATGTTATGTTTATGTAAAGCCCCTGTTTTTGTGTTTAGATTGACTGTTTAAAAGCACTACTGCATGGTTATACAATTGAAATAATGTAATGTTATGTATTATGATGGGACAAGGGGATAATAAATACTTAAGGTATAGTATCACATGTTTTACGACTGAATATTTGGTGCTACAGTCATATTTTGCCCATACCTAGTTCACTGAAATGAGACCAAATGTAAACAAAGCAGTTTTAAAACCAGTAGAAAAAAAATAGATGTACATGCCCTTACGTGTACATCGTATTTACAGTTAATTCAGACCAAAGTGTTTATGTAAATAACTTGCAGGAAATATGCGGCACAGCATCTTTTAGATGTTTATTGTTATTAAATTATAAATAACCATATAGGAAATCTGGTTTGAGGCATTTGAGTCGGAATGTGCCTCAAAGCTACCCTGGAAATCCAGAGTTCTCGCGAGAGCACAATTAGAATTTGCTCAGCGAGTACTCTGGTAACGAGTAACATGCTCATTAGCTATGCCTGTTGTTCCGAACATAAACCAATCACATCAGTGTATCTGATATAGGCGGGCCAGAAGCGGGCTAAACAGATGACGCCAGCGCTGCGATGGAATCAGTCCGGAATCAGTCAGTAAATATTGCAAGATGGCTGTCGAAAATGTTGACTGAGTATCTGTACAAACTAGGGATGCACCGATACCACTTTTTTTCAGACCGAGTACTTGCCGATACCGAATACCGATACGAGTACTTAATAAAAGCATTACAGTTCTAATGACTTTGAAAACATGTTATTTTTTGTCTGGGGGGGGTGCTCTGTTAATTTGCGGTTCTGATGGGAGGGGTGCTCCGTTAATTCGCGGTTTCTGATGGGGGGGGGGGGGTGCTCCGTTAATTCGCGGTTCTGATGGGGAGGGGGGGGGGTGCTCCGTTAATTTGCGGTTCTGATGGGGGGGGCTCCGTTAATTTGCGGTACTGATGGGGGGGGGGTTGCTCTGTTAATTTGCGGTTCTGATGGTGGGGGGGGGGGTGCTCTGTTAATTCGCGGTTCTGATGGGGGGGGGGTGCTCTGTTAATTCGCGGTTCTGATGGAGGGGGGGGGGGGGGTGCTCCGTTAATTTGCGGTTCTGATGGGGGGTGCTCCATTAATTCGCGGCTCTGATGGGGGGGGGGGGGGGGGGTGCTCCGTTAATTGGTGGGGCCATGTCCCCAGCGTCCCCACTAAATTCTACGCCCATGCTCTGTACCATGTGCAGTTGCTATTAAACATCCATAAACGACAACTCGGTTGCATCTCTTTATTTCAATATTCCTTGGCTAAGAATATTACAAGGTTAACGTTGCGTTGCCAAAGTGGTATCTCCGTGGTATTTCCATTAGGCTACATTTACGTCTCTCTGTCAAACTATTCTCCAAAACAAACTCGTTTCCGTCCTCTGGATACGTCACCCCGTGTATTCTTCTGATTGGTCGTAGTGTTATCCAATTGCGTGCAGTGATATTTTCAAACGCATTCTTCGTGCCGCCCCTCGAGTTGGGCCATTTTCATTGCTCATTACCAGACCTACAGCTTTCTAGATGTAGGTCTGGATTTCCAGGCTACCTCAAAGCTGCTCTGATCCCCTTTAATGAAAGGTAAATGATTGTGAGCATGTCAATGTTCACGACTAACATATACAATTTTAACTATTAATATCACTTATTACTCAATAAGGTAGCCTACCGAAGTAGCCTAATAGACAGACAGAATGCTGATTAATAAATGTAAATAAATAATTATTTGTTTTGTGGTGACAGTTTAGTTTAGTTTTAACAGCTAGGACAACCAGCTAGGCGTTGTCCAATGTGCTCCATGGCACTGTGGATTGTTTCTCATTTACACTTCTTCAAACCAGGGTAATTTTTCTTTTTTGTCCCCGAGCTATGTGCTGTTGACAAAGCTTCTGTTAGGGTGTGTGCGGGTGGCGGACCCAAACACAAGACCCAGACTCAGAGTTATGCAATACAGGGTGTTTTATTTACAATACAAACGTAACGGAACCGGGAGTGAAGCCAGCGGGACGGGTGGTGAGCGCGGCAGGCAGATGCAGGAACCGGCAGGCAGGGATAGGCAGGTAGACAGGTAGCCAGGGAGATGAGCTGGCTGGAGACGGACGAAAATCCATACGGGTGGATTCACGGGTAGAATTAACAACAGAGCAACAGGTACTATTTGCAACATTGATCCGATGACCAGTGGGTGGAAAGCCCACTGGTCTTTATACAGGGATTAATTGTTGATAGATGGCAGGTGCGAGCACAGCGCAGGTGCCGCTTATGATGCTGGGGCGGCACCGGATCCCGGAGCCATGCCCACCAACACCGTGAGCCCGGAGACACGGTCGAGACCGTGACAGGACCCCCCCTCCCCCCCCCCCTCAATGGGAGCCTCCCGGTGACCCACAATCACCGGGCTGGCACCGTCAGGCAGAACCAGCAGGGGCTGCTGCGGTTCAGCCGGGACCGGGACCAGGGATGGCTGCGACCTAGCAGCAGGAACCGGCAGGGGCTGCTGCAGTCCAGCCGGGACCGGGACCAGGGATGGCTGCAACCTAGCAGCAGGAACCGGCAGGGGCTGCTGCGGTCCAGCCGGGACCAGGACCAGGGATGGCTGCGACCTAGCAGCAGGAACCGGCAGGGGCTGCTGCGGTCCAGCTGGGACCGGGACCAGGGATGGCTGCGACCTAGCAGCAGGACCTGGCAGGGGCTGCTGTGGTCCAGCCGGAAGCCGGGATGGCTGCGACCCAGCAGCGGGAAACGGGCTGCTGCGGTCCAATCGGGAGCCGGGATGGATGCGACCTAGCAGCAGGAACCCGAGGCTGCTGCAGTCCAGCTGGGAGCCGGGATGGCTGCGACCCAGCAGCGGGAAACAGGAGCTGCTGCGGTCCAACCCGGGACCCGGGAGCCAAGGGTTGCCTGCCTCGACGTCTGCGAGCCTGCTGGACACTACGAGGCCCCCCCAGGGCCAGGCGGGTTCCCAGGTAGCTTGGCGACTGCTGCGTCTTATACCTCGGCAATAAGAAAAGCATTGTTTGATTTTGAGCACAAATTCAATGATTTTGAAATGATTGTTTGATTTTGCCAGAAGAGTGAGGTTTCGTGAATGTAGTTTGAATTTTTGGTTTTGTGTTTAAAGTTTGGAGAAAATGGGTGAAGGTTTCAGAACAATTGAAAACATGTATTGAGAAAAATGTATTGAGAAAGCTACTCATGTAGCCTGATAAGGTGAGAAGAAATTATTGAAATCATGAAGAAAAAAACCCACATTAATTTTAATGTAACAGCTCTCTCTGTTTAGTTAAATGCTGAACCTCTCTCTCTGACAGGATGTCATTGCTTGTTTTTAATTCACCCGCATCTTTTTGACAGTGAGTTTACAATATATCCAATGCTACTTTTGTCTGGAAAACACTGATCAATCATTTATCATGTATACTCTCTCTCTCTTTGTCTCTTCCTCACACACAGGATGCCATCAGTTGTTTTTTAAGGATTCATCCAAGGAGGTGACTTGGTGAGTTTACAATGTATTCAATGTTACTTTATCTGGAAGACACCTGGAAGACATCTCTTCTTGTTCTCTCTCTCTCTCTCTCTCTCTCTCTCTCGTGTATGGGCCTCAAAATACGATAGTACTGTGGCAGGAGCAGTAAGGGGAGAATAGGTAACAACCAACAGTGCCACCTGGGGAATTGCACCCCAGGAAACACCCAAGAACCTTAAAAATAATAGTAGGATATGGCACACAGGTTTGTTGGCTGATACAAGACAGAGACGTGTTTTCACAATAAACTAAATGTTTTATTGATAAACAAAATCAGGTAGGCAAGAACTGGAGCTGCTGGAAAGGAAATAATATTAACAGCCCAAAAGAAAGTTGCTGATACCAGTAAATAGCACTAATTATTTAATTCAAAAGTAGCTAAAACCTTGATACAACATCTAAAAACCCTAAATGTTACCTAAACCCAATACATTACCAACCCACATAAACCAAACAAATGGGGGAGAGTGAGCTGAGGCCACTTGTGGAGAGGCAGACTACCTTGAAGACTGCCCAGGGGTGCTACCGTATACTAACCTCAGGTGCCACCGCAATCGTCATCACAAACAATACATTTGGGTCGCCATGCTTGACCTCACATGCAAAATGTGGGGACCTCACCATGAGTGCCTAGCCTCTCAACAATATGGCACTCTGCTTCACTGAAGGAAATAACAATGAGAATTAAACAACCCAGTTGGTTCAAGACTACAGACTAGAGACACCAAACAATAAGAAGCTAAACAGTGGCAAAACACAGCAGCAGGTGAACCTACAACGAGGGAGGACCAAAGTAATCAAGGCTCACCATGCAGTCTCCTAAAATGATATAGCTAGCTCTTGTGACTCTACTCATCACCTTTGGTATGGCTGCATTAAACCATCAACTCAATGTGGACAGGGCAACAACAGGGGTTCCAAAAATTATAAAAGCTAAAACAAGATGCAATTAAACCATGTACTAATAAAGGCAGACATATAACTAGTAGTGAGCACTTTACCTACCTGAAACGCCAAACACCAGCCACAACCCAGACACAGGAAAAGAGCCAAAGGAGTGAGCATCTTCTTCTTCTTCTTCTTCTTCTTCTTGGGGTTTTACGGCGGTTGGCATCCTATTTTGTTGCATTACCGCCATCTACTGCTTAGCTGGTATTACTATTTATATTCTCTCCCACAGACCGGTTTCCCTTATGAAATGCAATATTATTTGTCATCCCACCTTGTCCTCTGCTGTCTTGATTATTTTTTCAAATGTCTCGTCCTGTCTTCCTCATCTCCTCCATCATCCTCTCCCTTTTCTCCCTTCTGTTTATTACAATAAACAGAAGCGTGCTCCACAGACTCCTCCTCCTGGCAGTGGTCACACAGACCTGTCGGGTGTTTCCAAATTAAATGTAATGTGTTATTAAATGTCACTCACTTTCCTCTGAATTTGATATAAATGCCTACCTTTTATCTCTCCATCCCAACATTCCTGCCATCTCTCCATCACCTTTCTCCACATTCCAACTTTTGCTTCTGCTTTACGTATTTTAATTTCTACCTGTACCTCCTCATTTAATAGAGCTTTCTTGGCCAATACATCTGCTGCTTCATTCCCCTCAACCCCAAGATGAGCTGGAACCCACATACATTGTATATCAATTCCTTTCTGAACTACACTACTATGTAACTTTAAACAATAGATCTTCCTGACATTTTGACTTAAAAGATTATATACTTTTGAGGACTGAACTTTAGTCAGAGCATACTATGACTTCATCTGGTTTGATGTCTTCCACCCACTGAAATGCCATGAACAGTGCATATATTTCGACTGTGTATACCCCCAGATTGTCTGGTGTACGTTTACATATTTCAATATGAGGCTTATTCTTGTCCACTACAAAAGCAGATCCTGACCTTCCAGTTTCTGTATCCTCTGAACCATCTGTATATATCTGGATAAAACCTGGATATTTATGTTCAATATAATTCTGAAAAGCTTTGTCCAAATACATTTTCCTACCTTCCCTCCTTTTACGTTCTAAAAGATAAAAGTTAACCGTTGGCATTGCAAGAAGCCACGGAGCCACTGCAGGGATGACTACTGTTGGACAAAATTAATCTCCATGCACCCCCATCATCTTTTTCAGGACTCTCTTCGTGGGGTGAATATTATCATGCCCCTTCAAATGTGTCCAATAATTAGCCATGTGTTGTTTCCTCCTTAGTTTTAATGGCATCTCCCCTGTCTCAACCTGCAAGGCACATATGGGAGAGGTCTTAACAACCCCACAACATACCCTGAGAGCTTGTGCCTGTATCATTTGACGAGAGTATTTTGCCACAGAACCATAACCAATACATCCATAGTCCAAAACAGAACAAATCAATAAAGTCTTAAAGAGGGGTTCTATCAGCCCCCCACTTCAACCCAGTTAGACATCTCATAACTTAAATGTATCTGTTACCTTGTGACCATGTTATTCTGGAGTCAAAATGAACCTCCAGAAAAACCGAAATACACTCACTCTCTCACCATTTTATCTTTGTCTGTCACTGCTGTCTCATCATTGTCTTTCATTACAGGGTAATCCCACTCCCTCCTGTTCCCGCCCATTTTCTTAACCATCCCCCATACTTCTCCTACCGGTGTTGTTCTACCTATTTCATCACAAAATGTTTGCCAATAAGTGCTTTATACCGCCTTACTGTCTTTCTGACAAGAGCCTATGCTTTCTTATCCTGTATTAAATGCTGCCAATTATGTGTATTTTTAAGTATTCTGAATGCCTTATTTCTTTCTTTCACTGCCTGACTACATTCTTCTGTCCACCACAGGACTGCTTTCCTCTTCATTCTTCCTTTACTTCTCGGAATTGACCCTGTTGATACTTCATATATTGCTGTACCTACTTCTTCATTTAATTTATCCACATCCCCATTCCCCGCAGTTAAAAATATTCTGTTCACACAACTCCTTTGTCCCATTGTGCCTTACTAAAATTAAAATTGTCCGCTCCTTTTCCTGCCACCAGCTCTGTCCTCATATCCAACGTGTACAATATTGGATAGTGAACGCTCCCTATTGTTGATTCCTCCCATACCTCCCAATCACTACTCCCAGCCACTAGATTTGAGACTAGGGTAAGATCAAGAGCAGATTGATTTACTGTGTTGACATCAATTCTGGTTCCTCTCCCAGCATTTAAACGTACCAACTCTATTTCTTCCATTAATTCATCCATAATCTGACCATTGCTGTTTGTTCTAGTCCCACCCACAGCGTGCTATGTGAATTAAAATCTCCACACCACATAACCTCCAACATATCTTCAATGAACTTCTTGAATTCCTGTCCATTTGCCAACAAGCTGGTTGCTGATGTAACTTGTTTATTAATATCACAAGATTATATTTCACCAAAAATCCTTTTCGGTTTCCATTCTTTTGGTTTCACTTGTTTTTGTATTCATTTTCTAGGGGGGGGGCTTTTATTTTGACACGTACATGGACTTTTCACAGACATTTCCACATTGTCACTTCCTCGTGAAATTGTGCATTCTCTTCAGTCTCGCTAGCCTTGCTGAAGAGGTAAGGTCTACGAGTGTGATTATAATTAATATGTTAAAAAAAACATTAAATACTAGACAGGCATAGTTTTTACCTTGTTACAGGTTATACATTTCGTTCTTTGTTACCAAAGTTGTTGTGTTCATCGTAACGTGGATCTATATATATTATTCTGTACAGCACTTGGGTGTAATGTGCTAGTTCATCATTAGTTAGGCTATCAAGCTAAGCTAGTTTGGCGCAAGTGCAAGGTTTGTCATGATGTCTGCTACTTTTCTTTTCCCCTTTTAAGGTGTCTATATGAGAACCAGGATTGTATGCTGTGCAAATGAAGGATATATATCCAGCTGGCAAGGCAGCAGTGGCTCCTGTCTCGTTCATCTACATCAGAACACAACAGAGTGTAGTAGCAGCACGGTGACAGTCCACCCCGGCTACACTGACTCAACTGGACTTCAAGATCATCCCTCACCTCTTCCCATGTCAGTCCTGACATACCCAAATGCTTTTCTGCTGCCACTACTATAAATTGTATCCTTTTAGTTTTTGACTTGACTTCAGCTGTAGCATTGATTGCCCCTGTTATGAAAGTCACCAACTTCTTCTTGTCCAGCCACATCTTTTCTCTATCTGGTGGCTCTGATCTCCGATACCCCTGACACTCTTACACCGACATCTCTCTCTTCTGTTTAACCATTTTCACGGCCTCTGCATATGAAGTCTTATGATACACTTTAACCTGCTGCACCTCTACTTCCTGCTCCATTATTGCGCTACCCCCATATGGGGGTAGCGCACTATGGCCCCCCCCCACAGTTGCAACATTTTGCTTGCACCCCCTATCCACATTCTTCATACTCATGGTCCCCTCCACATCAGGCACATCTCTTTTCTTCTGCTGTCAGTGCTCAGGGAGTGAGCATAAGCCCACAGGTGTCTTATATAACATGGCCCTGATTAGTTAATTAGTTTGGGATGAGTCAGGCTTGGGCTGCATTCAACACCACTACACACACTCGGGGAGCATTCCTCACCACAATACACATGAAGTTAACGGATGATCAAATGCATACATTCACAGGAGCAATCGGGTAACAGTAACAATATCAGGACAAAGATAATATTTTGCAGATGTTTAGCAGATGTGACTGGGTAACCTAACAAAACAAGCCAAACCAAGGATCCGGCTGCATTGTCACCAGCGGATGCAGCAACACTGGCACCACAGCAGCAGCATCTGAAAGAGAGACTCAGAGAGAATGTTTTGGATCCTCTGTGTGTGATTCAAGAAGCAGAATACTTCACAATTCACACAACTGCCAAGTTATCAATTTGTCAGGCAAATAGATAAGTCATGTTGGAATGATGTTTTACTATTAGCATTGCAATTTAGGGGCATTTGATGTGTTTGTGCGTGTGTGTGTGTGTGAATTCATGTTGAATGATATCAGTTGTGAAGTATTCTGCTTCTACTCAATATTAATTTGTCACAATTACTAATATTTCGAACATTACATGTCATAATTTTGTTGCAAACCCCTGGCTCTTGGGGTGCAAATAAAAGGATGGATCAAACAAGTCAATAATCAAAATAATGTATTTATAGAATAAAGAAAGACGAAATAACCTAAATACTAGTATAGATATGTGTCGATAAATCTGTGGTGTAAGGGGGTGTATGTGTAGGTGTTAGGGAATGTTATGTATGCTGTGAAAGAGCCAAAAAAAACAAACAAAACCAAACAAACATAACCAAAAGGTAGGGTGGTGGTGACAGAGTGAGACTGAGAAAAGTCATCAACCTTTATGGGATATGCCCGGACTCAGGTGTATCAATCAGCACTGATGAGCCATCTTCAATCTGAAACACACAGACAGGTGAACAGAAACAACCCAACAGGGGGAGTGGGTCATCAGACTATCCCCCCCTCCCCGAGCCTGATTGGAGCTACATTTCCTGACTTGAATGTTGTTCCCTATTATGCTTGTTCAACAGGTTTGCCTTAACACATTCTACTTAGGAGATACTGCTTAGTATCTACTCTGTATTATGTACCACTGGAGTGCATAACATTCACAGCCACTCAAAGTGGCTGTTAACCCATAATCATTTTTTATTGTAGTAATGTAGTAATATATATTAGTCAACTCAGTAATATATGTCATTTTGTCACTGATACTAAGATAAGACCTTAATTTTGGGAAAATATGTGTAAAATCCTACATTTTTGCCATTTCCCGCCAATCAGTTTGGGAACGTTCCACGGTCACAACATTCCAAAATGTGTTCTTTTTGGGCCAAAAAGTATACTTTTGACGCCACCAAACAAACGCCACCTGATTGGACCATATAGGCCAGTCAGCAATCTGATTGTAAAGCCACCAGGATACACTCCTAAACAGTGCTTTTAATGTTATATCCATTGGGGACATTTAGTTAGGGGACAGGTCATTTGTAGGAACAATGCGGATTCTGTCCCGGTCGTGGAACAGAATCCGCAGGGTTGTCTACATGTGCTTTGTGGACCTGGAGAAGGCTTATGACCATGTCCCCCGTGGGAGTATGGGGTACCGGGGCTGTTGGTACGTGCCATTCGGTCCTTGTACGAACAAAGTGCGAGCTGCGTCCATATTCTCGACACAAAGTCAAGCACGTTCTCAATGGGTGTTGGACTCCACCAAGGTTGTCCCTTGTCACCGATTCTGTTCGTGATCTTCATGGACAGAATCTCAAGGCGCAGCCGAGGTGAGGACAGTGTCCGGTTTGGGGACCTCAGAATTGCATCTCTGCTCTTTGCAGATGATGTGGTTCTGTTGGCTACATCAGACCGTGACCTCCAGCATGCACTGGGGCAGTTTGCAGCCGAGTGTGAAGCGGTCGGGATGAGAGTCAGCACCTCCAAGTCTGAGGCCATGGTTCTCTGCCGGAAAACGGTGGAGTGTTCCCTTCGGGTTGGGAGTGAGTTGCTGCCTCAAGCCAAGGACAAGGTTTGTTGTGGTAAAGAGGGGGCTGAGCCGGAATTTCATTATTATGTTCCCTGAAAAGAAGTTCCCTGAAACCAATTTTACCTTGCTACTGCTGTACTACCTCTTCTTCCCTACTGTTCCCACCACTGCGTTTATCATTACAAATGCAGATTGCACGACCAAGCTTTGTTCAAACTCACAGAATTTTATTCTAAATTCTTACTTAATATTAAATGATTCACAAGTATATAGATTTTCAATTTGACGCCAAGCGTGGCATCTTGTATTTGAATATTTTATTCAATAGAGCTTCAAGAAAGAGTTGGAACAGCAAATACAGAATATAAATGTGTTGCACAATTAGGGGAAAAATGAATAATTGAATGTACAGATATGACAAAAAAAATAATTATTGAAAATAAGCAATTTTTAATAGCTGTAACTTGAATAGTTGAACAATGAAACCACTTAAACATTTCATTTGATCAGTCAGAATCGGAGCATTCTGTCTCACTAGATTCTGAATCATCAAATTCCAATGAATCCCCCTCCTCCTCTGTACATCATCTCCCTCCTCCTCATCATCCTCACTCTCATCTTCCTCGCTCTTGTCAGCTGTTCCTGGTGCAGGTAGATGTGTCGGGAGAGCAGGTCTTGTGTGGCGGACAGGGTGACAGCGACCACCCACCAGCTCCCAGCCATGTCCGAGTGGCGAAGAGTGGTGCTTCAGAGGGGGTGGCGCACTGGATACGGCAAGTAGTTGGTGCGGAGGCAGTGTTGGCGTAGGCTATCTGCATCTGGGGGGAGACGGATGAATGAGCTGTTCTTCATTCTCTTCCACTTCCTGGCATGCGACTCAGTCATGGCGTCGCTATATTTTTCGCCATAGTCATGTCATATGAACCCGAAGAGCTGCTCAACCACCTCCTTCTCAAGGTCAAGGCTATCTCCGCACTGCGAGAGCTGCCGTCCTGCCACAGGGCTCTTCGCCACCTTGTCATAAACTAATGACTTACATTGCCGTAGAAGCCTGAGTATACAGTACAGGTGGACAATACAGTCTGCGATCTCCTCAGTCAAAAGGCCACGGCAGAAGACTGTCTACTGCTTTCTCTTGATGCAGCGCATACCAGGCAGCTGGTGCAAGATGAACACTACCGGCATCGATATCAGCTGTATCAATGACAACAGGGCCAATGTAGCCTGATTGCGTAAGCAGAGAAGAATGGTGTCAGCTTTAGACTTGTCAAAGCTGTAGTTTGGCATTGGTTGCTGGGTTAAAAAGTTGGTTCAGTGAGAGCTAATAGAGTAGACAATCTCTGCATCTACATTCTAGTTTTGCAACCAGCCCTTGTTGCTGACACTATACAGCAGCATTTTGAATGCTCTGGCAGAGGGGAAGGGGTCACCCAATTTCATGTAGGTTTTGGGAACATGTGCCTTACCTTGTACTCGCAGGTCTCACTCATCATCTTTAGTCGAGTATGCTGCGTCATATGGGTTGTTCACACAGATGATACAGTCAGCATTAGCATGGTGGGCAAGGATGATGGATGACACTTTGTGGACATAGTCCGACCACTTGTATGGGGTGCCATCTTGCGTCTGTCGACCTTCTGCTGATGGAGTTTCCATCCTCCAGATCATGCCCATGTCATCAAGAGCAATGTAAGGTTCTTGCAGATCTACAGATTTTAGAGAGGGAGCTTCATGATGAGCTTGCTCTTCTGCATCTTCCCGTATGTGCCGTTGGAGTTGAATAAGACTGCACACTCCTCAACAACACAATGTTCCAACAATATGGGTAGGTTCACAAGTTGACTGACCTCAACCAGGTCAATCACTGCCTTTAGAGCACCTGACTCCATCTGAGCAGCTCTCGCCCTCTCGCATAGAGAAATCAGGCAGCCACCTCCCATACCTATTGTTGTCGTATGCTACCAACCACAGCAGCATGGCATGCAGAGAGCTAACATGCTCGTCCCAGTTGCAGATATGGACTGCGTGCACATTCTGCATGAGTGCATCTGTCATCTCCAGTAGTCCACCATGTCACTGGCCTCCACCTGTGTGAGTTGGTTATGAGGCTATCGAGGTCAGCATCGTCCTCCAGTGCCGCAGGAGCAGCAGCGCAGGATTCTTGGGCGAATTATCTCTCGTTCATCTCATCAGTGAATTTGGGCATGAACCTCCCTTTTACCAGCTGACGCATGAGTGCCTCATCCATAGAAGTGTTATCAAAGTAGAGGAGATTTTTTGTTTAACCTTCTACCATGCTTCCTTCTAAACTAAAGAATGTCATTGGAGTGAGTGTGTTTGCTGCAAACAGAGTGTCGCTCTACCCCTACCCCACACACAGTAGCCTATATCAGAAGTTAAAAGTACCCTCACCTTAAATGAATCGCTATAAAAGAGTGATCGCTCATTTGCACTGTTATAACAGGTGGGGGAAGGCATGAGCCTGAGCCAAGTCCTCTATAGGCACATCGCATCAAGTGCATTCCCTTTCTGTTAAGATTATGTGATTGAATTGATTGTGGATGGTGATTGCAGTCTATCACTCCGATAAGTACCAACTATATTGCATTGATTTACTTAAAATGAGAACAATTGATTTGTTGTTTGTTTTTTGCCATGAACAATGGTCCATTTTCAAATGAACAGTGTTTTCAGCCAATCTATTAAACATTTTAAAATGGCTGACATAGTGGGTCACTTGGGGAAACGTGAAAAATGGATTGAGAGAGTGGGCGCGTCCAGGCCCGAGATGGCTTGTCCTATACAGCTTAAACAATAATAATAATAATAATAATAATTGGAAAAAATTCCAGGGAGATTTTGAGGGTGCCTGCTGCCATATAAGCAAGCAATACAGAGATACACATATGTACTTTGAAGTAATGTTTCATTAGCACACGAACAATACCTAAAAATAAAACTGTACTTTTGTACATACACAAAGCACACACACAGCATAAACACAACATAAAATACATAGGCCGATACTCAAAAACACACACACACACACAGTATACAGACAAAAAGTAGATTGTGTGTGATATGAAATTACGGCCACACCCCTCTCACACACACACACACACACACACACACACACACACACACACACACACACACACACACACGCACACACACACACACACACAATGCAAAAATGCATAAACCGGCTGCAGTATGTCCAAAATTGTGCTGCTCGTGTTCTCACCCACACCTCCCGCCGTGAGCACATCACTCCAGTGTTATTCAGCCTACACTGGCTCCCTGTCAGCTCACGCATTGACTTTAAAGTTCTAACCCACACCTACCAAGCCATCCATGCCACTGGCCCATCCTACCTCTCTGACCTTATCAAACTGTCCTGCCCAACACGTACACTCCGCTCCTCCAGCTCCATCTCTCTGCAGCAGCCACGCTGCAGACTTAAAACCATGGGAGCCAGGGCATTCAGTTGTGCTGCTCCATGGCTGTGGAACTCATTCCCAGACCCCATCAAAGAGGCAGAGTCACACAAGTCCTTCAAAGCTCTCCTCAAAACACACCTCTTTAGACTGGCATTTAAAGACCTGTGTTAAAATTGTATTGCTCTGTTGTGTTTTGTTTGTTTGTTGGAGACAAACTGATCCTCCTATGTACAGCGCTTTGGGTACTAGAAATACACTCAATAAATTTGAATTAGGGTGCCTTTGCAATGCAAAGCACACTATTACTCTCCTGCATACTTCTTTATTCTTTATTCTTCCGTACACATTTTCGGCGTGCTACTAGTCTCACAGCGTTGCCAGCACACACGCAAAAAAGACATCAAAACGTGCACCTTGACCTTATTCCCTTGACCCTTCATACTTTCCGAAATATTCAACATTTTCCAGCAATTTTTCCCCATTGAAATGAATGGGGGGAATGTTCAAAATGTGTCCAAACCCACTCATATTCAACCTCTTCCCATTCATTCATACATTCAGGTAGAAACTCTATTCAAACATTAAAACGTTCAGGATGAATTCACACATGATTTCAACATTTTCATAACATTCATACTTTTTACACAATCACAGTTCAAACTTAATTGATTTTTCAGCTCCTCAGAGACTTTAACATGGGTGTGTATTGCGCTGGTTAGAGCGGGTGACTGTTACGTCCCAGACACGAACAGGAGCCAGTGAGTAAACAGAGGGAGAGACAGACACCAGTATATGTTCCACAGATATTTAATGAATATATAGGGAACGAGACTAGTAGGGACACAAGGGTCTCCTATATATAAATAATAATCTATAACTATAATACCTATCTAAGTAATATAATACTATATATATAAATAATACCTATCTAAAACAATATATATATCTATCTATAAATACCTAATAATATTCCAAAAGGAAAAGAAAACTACTCTAACAAGCAAATATACTTAACAAGGGGGCTAAAGGAGAGTCGGGGGCAGTCCGGTGGTCAGGGGGTTCTATGGGGGTCCGTCCGCGGGAAGAGGGGAGTTCAGGTGGAGGCGCGTGGAGAGGGTCCGAGGAGGGCAGGGGTCCGTAGAATGACGAGGGAGACACTGGAGCGAGGATCGAGGAGGACACGGGATCGGCGAGGAAGATGAAGGAGCGAGGAAGGAGAACACCGGGGAGCTAGTGACGCGGGGGTAGTACGTTCTAGCAAAAGTCTTTGTTCAGAACGGGCTTAAGTATCTGCGGTGCCGTGATTGTCATCCGCTACACCTGGGCGCCCCACGGGCTCGCCTCAGCAGGGCGTGTCTCGCTCGCTCGGGAGACTCGGGATTGTTCGGGCTGGGATCACCCGCTGGTGATGACGCGGTGCGCTCTGGGGAGGAGCGCACCATAACAGGACCCCCCCTCCTACGGGAGACACCGGGCGACCGTCCGATGGCGTTTGGGTTCTCCCGGTAGAAACTCCTGCAGGAGGGCGGGATCAGCCAGGTACGATGTGTGGAACCCCAGCTGCGGTCCTCCGGGCCATATCCAACCCACTCCACCAGGTATTGGAAACCCCGTCCCCGACGGCGGACAGCAAGCAGCTTGTCAACGTCCCACAACCTTGTCACCACCGTCGAGGATTCGGGGAGGTGGAGGGACCGGTACTTGGAGGAGCTAGGGGACTAGAGACGACAGGCTTAAGTTGGGACACATGGAAAACGGGATGTACATTTAACGACGGCGGGAGCAGGAGACGAACTGCAGTGGGGTTCACGATGTGGTCGATGGTGTAGGGCCCCACATAGCGGCGGAGCCAGTTTTCGGGAGGCCGTCTGGAGTGGCAGGTCCCGGGCCAGCAGCCACACCTCTTGGCCACGTTGATAGGCCGGGGCTGGCACTCGTCGTCGGTTGGCGTTTCGGCGGGACCGCTCCGTGGCCCTGGAGCATGGCGGCTCGAGCAGCCCTCCAGACGCGCCGGCACCGGCAGAAGTGGGCGCCTGACGGACGGGACCGCCACCTCCAGCTCCTGTTGGGGAAACACAGGGGGTTGGTAGCCCAGGGAACACTCAAAAGGGGACAGACCGGTTGCCGAGCTTCTCATGGCAGTTTAGAGAGTACTCCACCCAGGGTAGGTACTTCGCTCCCAGGAGGCTGGGTTGCTGGTAGTGACACAGCGTAACGTCGCTCCAGCGCTTGATTAGCCCTCTCCGTCTGCCCATTTGTCTGTGGGTGGTACCCCGAGGAGAGACTAGGCCGTGGCCCAATCCCCTACAAAACGCCTGCCACACCCTGGACGTGAATTGGGGACCCCGGTCCAGACACAATGTCCTGGGGGATCCCGTGGAGGCGGACCACATGGGCGACAAGCAGGTCCGCCGTTTCCGCGGCAGAAGGTAGTTTGGGAGGGCGACGAAATGGACGGCCTTGGAGAAACCGGGTCCACTAGGGTGAGGATGGTGTCGTTTCCCTTCGACATGGGGGAGACCGCGTGACAAAGTCTAGCCCTATGTGGGACCACGGCCGACTGGGCACCGGAAGGGGGCGCAGGAGACCCGCTGGCGGCCGATGAGTGGCCTTGCTGCGGGCACAGGTGGTGCAGGGCGGCCACAAACTGCCGTACATCATGGTCCCATGGTAGGCCAGCAGAAACGTCGTCTTAAGAAATCCACTGTCCGGTGGACCCCGGGGTGGCACGCGAGTCGGCTCGAGTGACCCCACTCCAGCACCTTGCGCCCGGACACTCAAGGGCACAACAAGCGATGCGGGGGTCCCCCACCGGATCGGGCTGGTCGTCCTGAGCCCCCCTCACCACCCGCCTCAATCTCCAGGTGACGACCCCCACCATTCGGGCTGGGGAATG
>PIJE02000291.1:34640-113213 GCA_002895965.2 Coryphaenoides rupestris | reverse complement strand
TCGGGAGACTCGGGATTGTTCGGGCTGGGATCCCGAGCCGCTGGTGATGACGCGGTGCGCTCTGGGGAGGAGCGCACCATAACAGTGACATCACCGTTAGACTGTAGAGCAGACGAAAAAAATAAAAATAATATTTTTAAAACTGCTATCCGGCCCACAATATTAACTCCACATACGTAATTTACACATCAACGTACGTAAACTTGTGACGGTCACATATATGTAACTATGGAAACAAACAGACTTATACTTTTGGATTTATGAGCCTCGGAGTGACAGGACTGCAGACCCAAACGTCCGTATTTTGCCTTGCTGAAGCAGAATCATTGCAGCACTGCTCACGCCATTTTTAAACTACCATCCCGCCCACAATATTAACTCCACATACTTATACTTTTGGATTTATGAGCGTCGGTGTGACAGGAGTCCAGCCACTCTGTTTCAAGCAGTATTAATATTGGGGCCATTTTCTCGCAGGGAACGTTCTAGAACATTCTCGAGCCCCCCCAGAAGGGGCGTGGCTATGGTGGTGACGCCATAGCCACGCCCCCTCGCCACACACACGTATGTGTGTGTGTGTTTGGATAAGGGTGTGTGTGTGTGTGTGTGTGTTATGCATTTTGCAGATGCCCCCACCAGGAGGGCATTGCAATAGTCCAGGCGGGATGAAACAAAGGCATGGATGAGGCGTTCAGCAGTTGTTTTGGAGAGCAGAGGTCGGATCTTTGCCAGGTTCCTGAGATGGTTAAAGACTCAATAGCATCACATCCCACCTCAGAGACTGTTACCTCAGCCAAAAGGCCTGAAAACTGAGAGAGAAAAGAGAGAGAGAGAGAGAGAGACCAAACAAGGTCCAACTCTGTTTAGGTCCTATTTTATTTGCTACAAAAAAAACCTACCCAAACATGCTCTGTAACCCCTCCAGAGAATTTCTGTAAGAGCCCAGACCTTTTCTCCCCAGAGCGCAATTCAAAGACGAAAAGAAGAGAAACAAATGTGAAAAGAAGAAAAGCTCTTTCATAAATAGCCCCCCTGCATCAACCATGCCAACACCAGACGAAGTTGTCAAAAAGAGTTATATCCAAGCAACGGCCTGGTCCCTATCGCAAGAGCAAAATAACAGTTCTGAAATAAGATTTGGGGTAGGTGTTCGGGTTGACAGCTGCTATCTTGCTGATGGACTCAAGTAGAACCCGCCAGTGTCAGAAAAAAAACTTTACAGGAGGCATGGCGGGTGGGAAGAAACAGGAAAAACAGGGAAAAGGGTTAGGAATAGTTTTACTCACACTATTACTTTGTTTTCTACTGCTAGGTTCGACTACTGGATTCACTTGCCAACTTTGATCATGTAAATGTTTGACATATAATTGAAAGCAAAATCTCTAGTTGCTCTCCCAAAACTGTGTTCAGTCATTGAACCTAAAACATGTCCACATACTTTCTCAAAGTTAAGTTCTGGGAATTTATTTTAGCCCCCAAAATGTCCTCATTTCAGGTGTGTCGTGGCAATTCTCAGATACAACAATTGCGTCTAGGGCAAGTGAGATTTCTAAACTAAAGTACACACAATACTTGCAGAAATTAAGAGTATTTTAATGTATGCATACACCAGACTCCTCTCTAGCAGAGTGAGCAATGAGCAGACTTTCACATGACTCTTTAACCACTTTTTTGACGCAGAGGGCGTTCCTGGAACAGGGGTCAATAAAACCCAACCCAGCTGCTTATCATATCAAGTCATATATGGACTTTTCCCATTACATTTCGCTCTATAGATATTACGTATAGATAGAGGCTGCACAGGGCAGGGCCTGTATTCAGCCACAGATAAATTTGAGACTGATTGGGAGAAGGAGAGTACAGAGAAAAGTAAGGATACGAGAGAAATAAAGAGATAAAGAGAAATAAGGCCAAGATAGAAAAAGGGCAAAACACGTACGTATATTCATCATATTGATAAGCGGTTGAGAAGTAGAGATAATTGTTGATGATTGTGATAGCAGTGTAATGGGAAAGAATTCTGGCGTAACACTGTGTGTTACTGCTTAGGGCTTTAATTCCGGCCTATGCTTTGATTTATTGCTAACAGCTGTAATTTGGTTTACGCTTTGGTTGATTGCTCAAGGCGTTGATTCGGGCTTCTGCTTCGGTTTGTTGCTCAAGCATTGACTGTGACGTTTCTTTGGCATATTGATTAAGTGGGGATTTGTGTCCCTGGGTTTATTTAATCACGTTGTGATTTAGATTTTAGTTTTATTTGATTCAGGTTTGCTTCTGATTTTACTTTGTTTTATTTGATCACGTTATGATTTAGATTTTTGTTTTATTTGATTCAGGTTGGGTTCTGATTTTACTTTGTTTTATTTGATCATGTTGTGATTTAGATTTTTGTTTTATTTGATTCAGGTTTGGTTTTATTTGACTTGATTACGTTTTGGTTTCGGTATTACAATTTGTGTTATTGAATACGTTTTGGTTTTGATTATACTTTGTTTTATTGATTACGTTTTGGTTTGTGATTTTATAATTTGGCTTATCGGCATTGGTTTTGATTTTTTAAATGGTTTCAGTGGCTAAGCTGGGGTTTTAGTTTTATATTTTAGTTATTGATTTGATTCTGGTTTGATCCAGATACTGTATAATGCTAGAATTTTGATTTGTACCAGGTTTGAAAGATTAAGCTTTAGCTCTGGATCAGGTTTGGATAGTAGTGAGCAAAGTTTGAATCCATAGAAGAAACATACATATACACATACACAAAGTACATACACACACACATACACACGCACACACCTCTGTGTGGGAGAGAGCAGGGGGAGAGTGAGAGCAACACATAAGTCTGGGTGAGTTTGTGTATTGTTTAAAGTTAACCTAACAACAAAAATAGTTGTAATAGTAATTAAGTAATTAATAGCAACCAGTCACCATGGCGCAATCGGCAGTTGAAACTTTAGGCAAGAAGTACCACCTAATTGAGAAGGAGATAAAGAACACGTCAGAGAAGTGGGAAAAGAGAGCTGATAAATTGCCGACAAAATGGCCAAAGGGGGGGACGTTCAACCTAACAGTGTGTGCGGAGATGGAGACGCTGATAAAAAGCCACAAGCCCACAAGGACAGGGAAGAAAGCAGTGGAGAAAAAGCAGAGAGAGAGGTTAGTACGAGCAATGTTTGGAAAGGAAGGAATGGAATGGAGACAGCAGGAGAAGAACGCTTGGACAATGGTCTAGGGGGGGAGTATCCCCTGCTGACAGGGACAGTAGACATCAAAGAAGAGGTGAAGCTGGAGGATGAGAAAAGGGGTTCGCAGAGAGGGGAATGTAAGGGTAGCAGGCAAGGGAGTGGGCCACCCTTAGATTGTTATAGACAATTGAAGGAGGCTCTTGAGTGGGAACGAGAGAATTATAATATGGCAGAGAGAAGCGACCAGGAGGGCAGCATGGAAAGTAGGAGGCAGGGGAGTGAACACACGAGGCATACTGAGGCAGACACAGAGCATTAACAGAGTCCTATAGTTAGAGAGCTGAAAGAGCTATTGGACCTAAGGAGGTCCACAAGGGAGAGGACCGAACCTGACAGATACAGAGCAGGTTCATTCCCCATCTTGATAAAAGGAGAACAAATTCAATATGTCCCATGGGGATCCCAAGATTTGGCGGGATTAGTGGCCCGGCTCCCGAACATCCATCCATCCATCCATCCATCCATTCTCATCCACTTATCCAGGGCCGGGTCGCGGTGGCAGCCGGCTAAGCAGGGCCCCCTAGGCTTCCTTCTCCCCAGCCACACTCTCCAGTTCCTCCTGGGAGATCCCGAGGTGTTCCCAGGCCAAATGAGATATATAATCCCTCCAGCGGGTACCATTTGTTTTGAAAGAACGCTGCATAGTATTCTCCTGTTGGTGAGTTAAGAGATTTATCTTAAATTACCCTATTGCAATGTTGGTTTTGTTGTTGTGGTAGAGGATACTTGAAGCTAATCTTGTCACAGTGGTGCCAGAGATATTTCTCTTAAACTAACCTATTGCAGGGTTGGTACTTTTCCTATTAATGGTGATAGTCAAAATAAGAGTGGTGTAATCTCTTTACCATAGTTGATGTCACCATAGGCCCTCCACTCGCTGCCTCAACACCGCCAATCTCCTCTACCCAATGATCTCAACCGACACAGGCCTTGATGTGAGAGGGGGTGTTACAGTCCCCAGCCCATGGGGTTGATGGCCCCTAGTGGCAGCAAGATTTGTTGCTTATCTTCCTTGTTTAATGAGTAGATGCAGAGCACCTGCCGGCACCTCAACGGGCTAGATCAACCCCCTTGCCCATTCCACGAGAGGATGTGTTGGAAACATGCATGGTGACTGGCGTGGATGGTCCATTGAAGCGTGCGCTATGGGAGAATTTTATTATAAAACATAACATCATCTTGTAAGAATATGTGCTATAAGAAAAACTAAGTGTTGAAAGATTGGGTTGGGAGAGAGAGAGGTGTTCATGTATATTGAGGGCAGGAGACAGAGAGGTGGGGGTCAAATAGGAAGGGGGAGTCTCAAACGATGGGTCTCCAGGAGGACAGAGAACAAAAACAAGAACACACCCCCAACAGGATAGAATAATTAACTAAGACAAGCAAATGGTCATATGCAAATAGGAGACAATAGGAATCAATTCACAGCCTGAATGGCCAAGGAAACAGCTACACCTTGTGGCAGACGGCCACTGAGGGGCCGACTAAAGAGTGTGGACGACAGTCAGGGGAACCGCAATTCCCCATTCGGCCCCCAGAGGGAGGCGAGGAGACCAGGAAGTGGGAAGAGGCAATGAGCCTTATTGAAGGTGGCTGCGCCTCGTCAGAGGAACTCGGCGGCAGCCAATCAAAGGCCTGGCTGCAGGCCATAAATAGGAGAGGACCTGGGTGGTGTGGACGGTTGAAAAGAGAGAGTTAGAAGGAGATTTGGTGGTTGAGTTGGAGAAAGTGGTTGAGTTGGAGAAAGTGGTTGAGTTGGAGAAAGTGGTTGAGTTGGAGAAAGTGGTTGAGTTGGAGAAAGTGGTTGAGTTGGAAGTGGGAGAGGAGGAAGTAGCGGACGTGGGAGAGAAAGAGGAGGAAGAGGAGGAGAAGGAGGAAGAGTGCAGCAAACGACAATGAGTGAGTTAAAGAGAGACAGAAGTGACTGTGTGCCCTGACCTTTGGATTGTCTGAGAATCCGTTGTGTGTATGACCCTTGCCTGCCTGACGACCCTCCCGCCTGCCTTGCCCTGGACCCCCTGAGACCACTTCCTGGTGTGATAATCCCTGCTAACGGACTATGACTACTCTCTTGGAATAACGGACTTGGAACTATACTTAACCCTGCACTTTCCCTCCCCCTGTACAGTAAATAAATCCTTGTTCATTGAATATTGGTGTGGGGACAAGTGAATTATTATTTCCAGTCGGGTGGACAGGACAGGAGTGTGCCACAACCTCCAGACAATCGGCGATAAGGGACATTCCCTGGCTATCATATGACGTAGCAATTCTCAGATAGAATAATTGCATCTCAAACAAGTGAGATTTCTAAATTAAAGCAAAAACAATACTTATATAAGTTAGGAGTAATTTACAATGGGCTCCTCTCCCACAGAGCGAACCCTTGACAGACTTTCACATGACTGTGTTTGGCCACTATATTCACAGCAGGAGATTCCTGAGGCTGACACAGGAGAGACGTTAACCCTCCACCCATGATCTCACAACCGTTCTTCCTACATTTACATGAAAGAGATTTACTCTATTGATAAGCAAAGTTCTCCTGAGACAGAACGGAGACTCTTGTGTTGATAAGCCTACCTTGACTTCATATGTTAATGGCTGGTCGCGGCAGGGGGATGCAGACTTTTTCACATTCCATACTTATCTTCTTATTAGTTAGTTTTAACAGTCTTATTTACTATCATTAATGTCTTATTCTAGTTGTTTACTTATCAATATATATATTTTGTAGTTCATTCATCATTGCTATTTTTATTTTCAATATGTTATATACAGTATGTGAAACCAGAGTTTGTATTGTGGGGTTTGATTTACAAACAGTTTATTCATAATTTCCTGTATTCATTTCAGTATATGTTGGTTAAGAAACATAATAATATTATTCTTATGTTTCTTAAGTTAGGTTTAACAGTCTTATTTACTATCATGTCTTATTCAAATTCTTTAAGTTGTTTACTTATCAGCATATATATTTGTAATTCATTCATCATTGCTATTTGTATTTCAATATATTATATATAATTTCCTGTATTCATTTTCGTATACACAGTTCTGTTATCATTTTAGAATATGCTTGTTTAATCTTTCTTTATAATAATACTTTAGTTTATGAGTTACCCGCAGAAGGAGGAGCTTCACAAGTATATTACCATAGAGGCGTGTACATGTGTTGAGGGGAGTGTCAAGTGGGTGCGATAAGGAAACCAGGAAAGTTGATAAAAGGAGCTGTTTGAGTTCAGGAGGATATTCAATTGACCGGCCTCCATTTCTTATGACTGTAATAGGTTGTATTAAATGTTTAGCAATTTCGCCACTTTCGGCTCCTCGACTTCTCCTTCTCCACAAATTCTCTAAATTTAATGTTAGTTTCCACAACAGTGCTTGCTGTTTTTTTGTGATTTGTCGTCTCACCGTGTCGTCCCTTTTTTTTTAATAAACACCCCTAAACTTTAGCTGTTTTTGTGTACATCTCTCCTTTCTATTGAGCTGGGGCCAGCCATAACAGGGGGACAATGGAATTGCCAATCGGCAGTCAAGAAGTGAGACCATCCTGGCCTACACCGTCCTTCAGTCTCTCCATTTCTTGGCTCTCACAGGGACCTGGCTCATCCCGGAAAACACCACTCCACGCCACTTCAGCTGCCCTTTCCACGAGCAAGTATTACTCCCACACCCGCCGACCCTCTGGGCAAGGTGGGGAAACGGGACTCTTCATCTCTCCAAAGTGGTCAGACCAGGTCCTATCCCTGGAACACCTGACCCGATCTGCACTTGAACTCCAAGCTGTGTCTGTTATCATTCCTATCAAGCTCAACATTGCCATAATCTACCGACCACCAGACCCTCTCGGTGACTTCTTTGACGAGATGGATGCCCTCCTCAGCTGTTTTCCTGAAGATGGCACCCCACTTCATTCCTGGTGACTTCAACATCCTGCCAGAGAAGTTACAATCACGTGAATTCATAAACTTTCAAACTCCCTTCACCCACAGAGCTGGGAACCAACTCGACCTTGTCTTCACAAGGTCCTGCGCCACTTTGGCACTCCCATCCCTGTGTCGGACGACCATTTTGTCACTTTCTTCATCCCCCTAAAATCACCCACCTCCCTCCCCACTTCTCATCACATCGTCACCTCCAACAGAAACCTGAAAACTCACTCTCCTTCTACTCTCTCTGCAACTGTCCTCTCCTCACTACCACCCCACAAGGATTCTCCCTCCTGTCAGTAGAGGAAGCCTCATCCACACTGACATCCTCTCTCTCCTCCTCCTTGGACTCGCTCTGTCCACTCACCTCCATACATACCAGCATGACCCTCTCCTCCCCCTCCCTGGCTTTCTGAGGATCTGCCGGCTTATAGAACAGAGCTGTGGGCAGCTGAGAGAAAATGGAGAGAATCAGACTCAACTCTTCAGCCTCCAACCCTAGGAAACTTTTCCCCATGTTCTCTTCCCTCCTCGACCCACTCTCCCCTCCTCATCCCTCCTCCCTCACAGCTGATGACTTTGTCACCTCCTTTCTGAAGAAGTGCGCCTGGTATTTCAATGTACCAAAATTCTCCCATGGAACTCTTCCTCTTCCGTGACCTCCACTGGCTCCCGGTAATTGCTCACATTAGATTCAACACACTGTTACTGGCCTACATGGCTGTCAGCGGAACTGTCCCTACCTACCTCCAAACATTAGTCACCCCAGTCCGAGCGCTCCGCTCAACAACTTCGGTTAGACGACTGGTACCACCTTCACTAAAAACAGGCAAACACGCTCTGCCAAATCCCAACTATTCTCTGTTCTGGCAATGCAGTCCATTAGCCTCGCAACTACGAAACCGGCTCTATTCTTATTTTTTTGTACCGCAGCAATATATAGCTGTCTCCTTCAAAAAATGTATACTTTCTAAGTCGCTTTGGATAAAAGTGTAAAATGCCCTAAATATAAATGTAAATGCAAGATCAGCATCAATGTGGTCGGACCACCGCTTTACTTCCTTTGTCACTACCTCCTGTACTATCCTACCCCTCCAAGGGAAGAAAAGGACACAGGCAGGATGGTGTTGATTAAACCATTTTTTTGTAAATTGTGAAACAATGACACAGCAGATGGTATCTGCCTGCATGCTAGTGCTCACTGAGTGTATGGTAATGGTTTAACTGGTGGGCCTTGATTTGACAATGCACCACAGGTGTGCAGCCACACCCATACCCAGACTAATCAGCCAGGGGCAGGTGAGGCTGCTTAAATCAGCTCCCAACCAACACACATCAATTTGTAGCACCAACTGCTAACAGGATTTAAGATCAGTACATAACACAGATTGCAACGATTATTTTATGAATGTTTCTTACTACTATGGATGCAATAAGACTGTTGAGAAATGTAAATAGGCTGTTAATAGCCACATGTGACACACTTGAGTTCAACAGTTGTGTTCCTGTCTGGTTGGTTTGTATTTGTACCAAACTTTTTGTTCTTTATCGAAAATGGCTATACTGTAGATGGATATGTAAATAGAGAAATAAATATGAATTAGTTTTTTGTAGTACAGACACAGTGTTGTTTGCAAAATAAAAGGGATATAGATACATTAATGGATAAAGATTTATTAACAAACATCATTATTATTATTCATTAGCCTGAGCCTTTGAGTTATGTTCATAGGATGCTGTCCTGCCATGGCCACTCTGCCCTCTGGAGAGGAGATGTAGCTGGTCAAGATGGTCCTGACAGCTGCTGTTTCTTCCGGAGGCATTGTTGCTGCCAACCCTGGGGATGCTCTGCACAGCACTCTGTGGCTCCGCTGATGCAGATGGTGTGTTGGGGACATCACGATATGCACAATCCCAGCAGAGAAAATTGTGCAGCATACACATGGCTCTGCTACCTCAGGTGACACTTCCAGAACCCTCCTGTACAGCCTGTATTGGCTTACCAATATGCCAAAAGAGCATTACACAGCCGATAATTAAAAACGCTTTTCTCCTTAGGCAGATGTTGTCCAGGGTTTGACCTCATGATGTTGCAACGTAGTGGAAACGCCTCATCAGCGACAAAAACATGCGGCTGGGGTCCAAGATGGTCTGCTCCAGGTAATGGCCGATGTTGAGGGAGATTGAGGATCCCAAGCCACAGAGCCATCCCAAAGGCAGAAGTAGCTAGGATGCCGCCGTCACTGCTCTTACCAAAGGTGCCCACATCCACTACAGAAAATCTGAAAGGATCATCCACTATAGCCAAGAGCACAATGGAAAAACTGTCTTTGTAGTTCGAAAACTGGCTGCCACTGGAGGGAGGGGCCTGGATGGTCACATGTTTCCCATCTATTGCACCCATGCAGTTTAGGAATTCCCATAGCCTCTGGAAGTCCTCCGCTGTTCTTCTCCAGGCTTCAGCTCCAGGCATGGGCATGTATTCATCCACTAGACCATTCCAGATTGCTAAACACACACTGCGCACAATTCTGGCAAAAGTGCAGAACCCCACTCTGTAACTGAATGAAGAGTCCCCTGTTGACAGATACCTGTAAAAAGTAACAGAAAACATACATCCATCCATCCATCCATCCATCCATTTGCGTCCGCTTATCCGGGGCGAGGTCGCAGTGGCAGCCGGCTAAGCAGGGCCCCCCAGGCTTCCTTCTCCCCAGCCACGCTCTCTAGTTCCTCCTGGGGGATCCCAAGGCGTTCCCAGGCCAGACGAGATATATAATCTCTCCAGCGGGTTCTGGGTCTGCCCGGGGTCTCCTCCCAGTTGGACGTGCCCGGAAAACCTCCAAAGGGAGGCGCCCGGGGGGCATCCTAATCAGCTACCTGATTAGGAAGCTGACTCCTTTCGATGCGGAGGAGCTCTACTCCGAGCTCCCTCCGGATGTCTGAGCTCCTCACCCTATCTCTAAGGCTGAGCCCAGCCACCCTGCGGAGGAAACTCATTTCGGCCGCTTGTATCCGCAATCTCATTCTTTCGGTCACTACCCAAAGCTCGTGACCATAGGTGAGGGTTGGAACGTAGATGGACCTGTAAATCGAAAGCTTCGCCTTCCGGCTCAGCTCCCTCTTCACCACAATGGACCGGTACAGCGCCCGCATCACTGCAAACGCTGCACCAATTCGTCTGTCCATCTCCCGCTCCATTTAGCCCTCACTCGTGAACAAGACCCCGAGATACTTGAACTCCTTCGCTTGAGGCAGCAACTCCCAACACAGAGGGAACACTCCACCGTTTTCCAGCAGAGAACCATGGCCTCAGACTTGGAGGTGCTGACTCTCATCCCGACCGCTTCACACTCGGCTGCAAACCGCCCCAGTGCATGCTGGAGGTCACGGTCTGATGTAGCCAACAGAACCACATCATCTGCAAAGAGCAGAGATCCAACTCTGAGGTCCCCAAACCGGAAACTCTCATCACCTCGGCTGCGCCTTGAGATTCTGTCCGTGAAGATCATGAACAGAACCGGTGACAAGGGACAACCTTGGCGGGGTCCAACACCCACTGAGAATGTGCTTGACTTTGTGCAGAGAATACGGACACAGCTCGCACTTTGTTCGTACAGGGACCGAATGGCACGTACCAACGGCCCCGGTACCCCATACTCCTGTAGTACCCCCCACAGGATTCCCCGGGGGACACGGTCATAGGCCTTGTCCAAGTCCACAAAGCACATGTAGACTGGATGGGCAAACTCCCATGCCCCCCCAACAACCCTGCGAGGGTAAAGAGCTGGTCCACTGTTCCACGGCCGGGACGGAATCCGCATTGTTCCTCCTGAAGCTGAGGTTCGACAATCGGCCGGAGCCTCCTCTCCAGCACCCTGGAATAAACTTTCCCGGGGAGGCTGAGCAGTGTGATACCCCGATAGTTGGAGCACACCCTCTTTTTTGAAAATGGGGACCACCACCCCGGTCTGCCATTCCACAGGTACTGTCCCCGAACTCCAAGCTACATTGACTAGGCGTGTCAGCCACGACAGCCCGACAATGTCCAGAGCCTTCAGCATCTCAGGGCGAATCTCATCCACACCTGGCGCCTTGCCACTGAAGAGCTTTTTGACTACTTCAGTGACCTCTACCAAGGATATGGGTGAGTCTTCAAACTCTGCCTCTTCCACAGAGGACGTACTGGTCGGATTCAGGAGCTCCTCAAAGTGTTCTTTCCACCGCCCGACAATATCCTCAGGCTGGGTCAGCAGTTCTCCTCCCCGACTGAGCACAGCCTGAGCCAAGCCCCGCTTTCCCTTCCTGAGTCGCCGGACAGTTTGCCAGAACTTCCTTGAGGCCAACCAAAAGTCCTGCTCCATGGCCTCCCCGAACTCCTCCCACACCCGGGTTTTTGCTTCAGCAACCGCTGAAGCTGCAGTCCTTTTGGCCTCCCGGTACCTGTCTGCTGTTTCAGGAGACCCCTGGGCCAACCAGGCCCGAAAGGCCTCCTTCTTCAGCCTGACGGCTTCCTTCACCGCTGGTGTCCACCAACGGGTTCTTGGGTTGCCGCCACGACAGGCACGACAGCCTTTTGATCACAGCTCCGAGCTGCAGCCTCTACAATGGAGGCTCTGAACATGGCCCACTCAGGTTCCATGTCCCCAACCTCCCCCGGGATGCACGAGAAGTTCTTCCGGAGGTGGGAGTTAAAGACCCTATGGACAGGGGCTTCCACCAGACGTTCCCAGTTCTCCCTCACTACACGTTTGGGTTTACCAGGTCTGTCTGGCAGCCTCCCACGCCATCTGATCCAACTCACCACCAGGTGGTGATCAGTTGACAGCTCTGCTCCTCTCTTCACCCGAGTGTCCAAAACATGTGGCCGCAGATCGGCTGATACGATTACAAAGTCGATCAGCGACCTTTGGCCTAAGGTGGTCCGGTACCAGGTAAACTTGTGGACCACCCTATGTTCGAACATGGTGTTTGTTATGGCCAGTCCATGACTAGCACAGAAGTCCAATAACAAAACACCACTCTGGTTCAGATCGGGCAGGCCGTTCATCCCAATCACTCCCCTCCAGGTTTCTCCATCATTACCCACGTGTGCGTTGAAGTCCCCCAGTAGAACTATGGAGTCCCCGGATGGGACCCTTTCCAGATGCCACCCAAGGACTCCAAGAAGGCCGGATACTCTGAGCTGCTGTTTGGTGCGTAGGCACATACAACAGTCAGAGCCTTCCCCCCAGCGACTTGCAGTCGCATGGAGGCGACCCTCTCGTCCACCGGAGAGAACTCCAACACAGCGGCACTCAGCCGGGGACTGGAGGTGAGCCCAACCATATCTAGTTGGTACCGCCCCACCTCCCGCACCAGCTCAGGCTCCTTCCCCGCCAGTGAGGTGACGTTCCACGTCCCTAGAACCAGTCAGCGATGACGGGGATCCGCACGCCCAGGACCCCGCTTTTGCCTACCGCACGGTATACAACGCACCCGACCCCAATGACTCTCCCTGCAGGTGGTGAGCCCACAGGGAGGTGACTCCACGTAGTCTTTTCGGGCTTGGCCCGGCCGGGCCCCGTGGATCCAGGCCCGGCCACCAGACGCTCGCCGACGAGCTCCCCTCCCAGGTCTGGCTCCAGAAGGGTGCCCCGGTTTCCCTTGTCCGGGCGAGGTCACTGTGTTCTTTGGGAGTCTTTTCATGGGGTCTTTGAAACAGAAAACAATTATTTCTTAAAATACAAATGTTTAACCTTACACATTTGCAAAAAGTGTAATTGCTTGACAGAAATAGAAATTGCCATCCCAAATCTGTCTTGAGACCCTCTCATAATCCATTCTTTCCATTTACACATATTTACACCTGTTTCATCCTCAATATGATCATGCATTGACTCCATCTTCATTAACTCAACTGATGTGTCAGTGGGGTAAATCTGACATGATTAGAGAGACTCACACATTGTATTGCCCATTTCCACCAATTATGTGACTGTGATATGTGATTGTATGCTACAAGCAAATGGGATTACTTACTTACATTTATTATACTTATATTTAATACTTCATAGGCTATATTCCCCATTCCTACATGCTCTAGAACCACTGATATTTTCTTTTTTGTCTTTATTATGCATATTGTGCTATTCTCAATATATATGTGTGTGTATATATATATTTCGACATATTTTTTGCCTACTACATACTGTCACAAACGAGTTCTACTGTTCAGATTGGCCCTGGGTTGTGTGCATGTGACGAATAATACACTTGGACTTTGAAAGTAATGAACAAAAGGAAAGGAATATTATGGGTTTGTACACCGATTGTGACACAATTAATCAACTGACCGTACCCAAATGCATTAAGCAGGGCTGATTGTCTCTGAAGCAATCTCCTTGCCACAATACCACATCCGTGGCATAGTTCAGGTTCAGTGACCAGGAAGCAGAGTCCTTAGTCAAGGTGATGCGGAATATTGTTTTTAATCACAAATAAGCATTGCCCATTGGCTTACAAATTAATACATGACCAATAGTATTAATGTTCCTTTAGTCAGCATTTAGGGTTCCGGAGTTCTGAGGTCAGTCAAAGGGATGGTTCATCCCCAAATGGTACCCCAAATACTGTAACTCCCTCCGTGCAATTACACACTCCACCGGGTTGACAGTGAGCCCCGCCTGCCTCAGCGTCTAGAGGACGGCTGCCACCTGGCTGAGATGCTGTGGCCGGGTGTCACTATGAATAATGACATCGTCCAGGTAGGTTGCCTCATACTCCGTGTGCAGAGCAGTACCCGCTCCATGAGATGCTGGAATGTGGCCAGGGCCCTGAAATGGCATGGCGTGAACGGCGGCGCTTTTTACGCCTTTGGCTCCAGCTCACCCCCAAAGAATCGCCACCTTATCGTGGTGGGGGGGTTTGGGTGCCCCCATGACCCTGGTAGCTGTGTTGTCCGGGGTATTAGCCCCTGGTAGGGTCTCCCAAGGCAAAGTGGTCCCAGGGGAGGGGCCAGACTAAGAGCGATTCAAAGACCCTATGAAAAGAACACAGTCACCTCGCCCAGACAAGGGAAACCGGGGCCCCATTCTGGAGCCAGACCTGGGAGGGGAGCTCGTTGGTGAGCGTCTGGTGGCTGGGCCTGGATCCACGGGGCCCGGCCGGGCCAAGCCCGAAAGGACGACGTGGAGTCACCTCCCTGGGCTCACCACCTGCAGGGAGAGTCATTGGGTTAGGGTGCGTTGTAAACCAGGTGGTAGGCAAAGGTGGGGTCTTGGGCGTGCAGATACCCGGCATCGCCGACTGGTTCTGGGAATGTGGAATGTCACCTCACTGGCGGGGAAGGAGCTGGAGCTGGTGCGGGAGGTGGAGCTATGGTTGGGCTCACCTCCACGCACAGCACTGGTTCTGGAACCAAACTCCTGGAGAGGGGCTGGACCCTCTCCTTTTCCGGAGTTGCCCAGGGTGTGAGGCGCCAGGCGGCTGTGGGGATACTCACAAGTCCCCGGCTGAGTGGGATTCGCCCTGAGATGCTGAAGGCTCTGGACATTGTCGGGCTGTCGTGGCTGACACTTCTAGTCAATGTCGCATGGAGGTCGGGGACAGTATCTGTGGAATGGCAGACCGGGGTGGTGGTCCCCATTTTCAAAAAAGGGGACCGGAGGGTGTGCTCCAATTATCGGGGTATCACACTGCTCAGCCTCCCCGGGAAGGTTTATTCCAGGGTGCTGGAAAGGAGGCTCCGGCTGATTGTCGAACCTCAGCTTCAGGAGGAACAATACGGATTCCGTCCTGGCCGTGGAATGGTGAACCAGCTCTTTACCCTTGCAGGGTTGTTGGGGGGGGGGGCATGGGAGTTTGCCCATCCTGTGTTTTGTGGACCTGGAGAAGGCTTATGACTGTGGGGGGCTGCCAGGGCACCGGACCACATCGGAAATGCTGTGATGGGGCCTGGATACCCTTGACCCTGGTCTGCGGTGTAAGTGCCAGGTGGTCCTTCGCCAGGTTGATCACCATGTCGAGGGAAGGCGGCCGATGGCACATCACCCATTTGGCTGTTGATGGGGGTAGAGCCAAGACGAAGCCCTCCCAGACTACCTCCTCCAGCAGCTGTCAGGAGCTTCTCTCATCTGGGAGCAACCAGCGTCCCATGCCGTCCATCATCCGGTGGGCCATCTCTCCCACTGGATCAGCTGGAAGCGATGTTGGTGGCTCTCCTCTGTGAGGCCAAACCAGGGGCTCGGCGCATCTCTGCGTAGGATGAGTGGGCTGCCGCTGGTAAGCTCTGTGTGGTGGTGAGCCCGTCACGCGTCAGCAGGGGAAGCAGGTGCAGTGCCCACTGGGCTGGTGGCCAACCGCACGCCTCTGCCATCAGCTAGAAGACCTGAAGGAAGACTTCGACATCGTCCCCTGGTGTCATCTTCGGGATAGAGACTCAGCTCTGACTTGCTCGCGTCAGAGCTCAGTACGTCTCTGCCGCTGGCATCGGTAAAGCTGCTATGTCGTCTCCACCGACCCGGCCCATGAACTCACGCATATGGGTGCAATCCTTTGCTTGCTGCACCCTCGTATCAAGTATGGCCTGTGAGTGGTGCTCTTGCATCTGGCAGATTAGGCGCATTGCCGTGACGATCGATGCTTCTGCTGCCAACTGCACCAATGTAGCAATCCCCCACAATGCCACGTCCGTGGCTTAGTTGGGCCGATCTTCTCCAAAACAATCTCAAACTGTGTCCTGTTCGAAGGAATTTGGAAGTGCTAGAAGAAGTGCCTGAGAAGCACTCACTGAAAAAGACTCTGCTGCGACCTCTAAAAACGCACCCTGTGGACACTGCCCCTAAACCCATGGAAGTCTCCAGGGCCAGACGGCATTCCAGGCTGTGTCCTGAGAGGGTGCACCGACCAGCTAGCGGAGGTATTCACCTCTATATTCAACCTGTCCTTGTACCAGTCTGCAGTCCTCACCTGCTTCAAAAAAGAAACCTTCCATCACCTGCCGGAATGACTACCACCCTGTAGCACCGACCCCCATCATCATGAAGTGCTTCGAGCGGCTAGTTAGAACCTACATCTGCTCCATCCTTCTTGACGCCTTGGACCCCCTTCAATTTGCAGAACGTCCCAACAGATCGACGGACAGCGCCATCACCCTGACAGTTCACACCACCATCTCCCACCTTGAGAAGGGTAACACATATGTGAGGATGCTACTCATTGACTACAGCTCAGCATTCAACACTATTGTGCCCGTCAAGCTCATTCTCAAGCTCAGGAGCCTGGGGTTGAACTCCCTTTGCAACTGGATCCTGGACTTTTTGTTGGGCAGACTCCAGGTGGTGAGAATGGGCAGTCTCACCTCCTCTGTACTGACCCTGAGCAATGTGTAGCCACACACAGCTCCAACACCATCCTTAGGTTCGCAGACGACACCACCATCCTGGGTCTCATCACCGCCTACAGAAAGGAGGTCAGGGACTTGGCAAAATGGTTCCAGGACAACAAATTCTCTGTTACTGTTCCATCTCCCAGCCGTGCAAAGCATCTACCACAGACAATGCCTTAGGAAAGCACAGAAAATCAATGAGGACTACAGCCACACAGGCCATGGATTGTTCACTCTGCTGCTTTCCTCTTCATCATAGTCCTGGACTACACACTAAGGCAGGCCATCAATGGACAGGAGCAAGATCTCGGCTTCACCATTACACCCAAGAGGTCAAGAAGATTCCCTGCTGTAGTCCTAACAGACCTGGACTATGTGGATGACATCAGCCTTCTATCTGATCGTGCGGACCAAGCTCAGGAGCTCTTGACCAGAGTGGAGACAGAGTGTGCCAAGGTTGGCCTAAGGCTAAATGCCAAGAAAACGGAGGTCATCACCTACAACATCCTCCCGGACCATCCACCTCTAGTAAAAACAGGAGGCACTGCTCTGAGGGAAGTCAATGACTTCAAATACCTGGGCTCATGGGTCAACTCAACAGAGCAAGACCTTAAAGTGAGGAAGGCGCTGGCATGGAAGGCTCTGAACGGCATGGCCAGCGTGTGGAACTCCAACCTCCCTCGGCATATTAAGATCAGCTTCTTCCATGCGACTGTGGAGTCCGTTCTTCTTTATGGCTGTGAATGCTGGACCCTGAAGCCCCCCCTGCAGAAGTCTCTGGACGGGTGCTACACCAGAATGCTGTGTGCAGTACTGAACATCCACCCGACCGAGCACGTTACCAACAAGTGTCTGTACGGGGGACTACCGAGGTTAAGTGTGAAAATAGCAGCCAGAAGAATGAGGCTGGCCAGTCACTGCAAGAGGCACCCAGAGCTCCCAGCCAGCAAATTAGTGCTGTGGGAGCCAACACACGGCAATCGATCGAGAGGGCGTCCTGCACAAACATACGTGGACATTCTAAAGAAGGATGTAGGGGCGGAAACAACGACGGAGGAACTTGCTGGATGCATGGAGGATCGGGGGAACTGGAGGACTCGCTGGAGGGCTTGTCTGAGGACGACATAGTAGTAGTAGCTCCCGTCTGGTAGACGTTACCGGAGCATCCAGGCATGGACTACCAGACAACCAGCAACACCAATCTCATTGATCATCTTGATATACTGTATATATATATACAGTATACTGTATATACTGAGTATATATATATATATATGGATAAAAAAATAGCAAGAAGACAAATTTATATATTTCCAATACATATATACATTTCTCTTCTTGTTATTTTTTTACCTCCTTTTTTTGCATACCGTCACCTGCCATGTCACAAGAATTTCACTGTTAAGAATGGCCCTGTGTTATGGACACGTGCCAATAAAACTAAAAAAGCTAAACTAAAAGTTTCCTAAAAGCTAATATTGTAGTAGTTCTTCTCAAACTAACATATTGCAGGCTAGGTATTTTGCTGTTGCAGAGTTGATAGAGCTATTTAGAATATAACTTTCACTTTACCAAATCACCTATTGTTGTGCTGAGTGGGTCAATCACCCAGTTTCGGGCATTCAGCTGGAGTCAATTGACTTGATTGCGAGGAAGAGCTCAACTCTGCATTAGCCTCCCTTGCACACATAGCTATTAATACAGAATCAGCATTTCAGCGCCAGCTGTAGTGTCAGGCCCCGCAAATGAAAACCCTGTTGAACAAAGATTAGGGAGTCTTTCTGCGGGGAGTCTTTCTGCGGGAGTCAAGACTCGGTCGAACAAAGACAAGGTTGTCGTTCCATGGGAGTCCGTCCAGGGAGTACAGCTACATCTTTCTCATCCCTTCCTCCCATCCTAGCCATGTGCCTAGACTCCATGACAGACAGCATATCCTACTGTAGCAGATGTAGCCGAAGGCCCTCCACTCGGTGCCGTAACCCCTCCAATCTCCTCTACTTAATGATCTCAACCTACACAGACATTGATGTGAGAGGGTCAAGAAATCAGCGGTCAAGAAAACTGAGACCTTTCTCCATTCGCCCTCCAATCGTTCCACTTCATGGCCCTCAGAGACCTGGATCATTCCGGAAAACACTGCCACTCCAGCCGCCCTCTCCACTCCCTACTCTTTCTCCAACACCCCCAGACCCTCCTCATCTCTCCAAAGTGGTCATACAAGGTCCTTTACCTGGAATACCTGACCAGATCTGCACTTCAACTCCAGGCTGTGTCTGTTACCCTTCCAATCATGCTCAACATTGCTGTAATCTACCAACCACCAGGCCCTCTCCGCGACTTCTTTGATGAGATGTATGCCCTCCTCAGCTGTTTTCCTGAAGATGGCACCCCATTTGTCGTTCTGGGTGACTTCAACATCCAGTCAGAGAAGTTACAATCACCTGAATTCATAAACCTCAGCCTGAAGCTCACCCCTTCTCCCTCCACCCACTGAGCCGGGAACAAATTCGAACTTGTAGTCACAAGGTCCTGTTAAGGACCTGTCCACTCACATCCAGAGCAGAGCAGAGCTGCGTGCAGCTGAGGGAAAATGCAGGAAATCAGACTCTACTGATGATCTCTCTCACTACCTCCAGCTCCTCTCAGTTTTCACCGTTACTGTGTCAGCAGCCAAATCTGCCTTCTACCTTGAAAAGATCAACTCTTCCATCTCCAGCCCTAGGAAACTTTTCTCCATGTTCTCTCACCTCCTCAACCCTCCCTCCCATCCTCCTCCCTCCTCCCTAACAGCTGATTACTTTTTCACCTGCTTTACAAAGAAGGTGAAGGATACCACCTCCTCTTTCACTCCTGCTGCTATCCTCCCTCCCCCTACACCCATCCCTCAGCCTTCGCCCCTTCCTCCTCTGAAGATGTCCACAGGCTTGTTTCATCCAACCACGCCACCACCTGCCCTCTTGAACCAATCCCATCCTCCCTTCTCCAAGACATTTCGGACGACATCCTACACTTCCTCACTGCCCTAGTCAACACCTTCCTCAATCCAGGCCTGTTTCCAACCGCCTTCAACAGCCAGAATCAAGCCACTCCTCAAGAAACCCACGATTGACACCACCGACATCTACTACAGACCTGTATCCCTCCTTTCATTCCTCTGCAAAACCCTAGAACTTGCTGTCTCTACGCAACTATCCTCCTATCGCTCTCAAAACCTGCTAAACCCTCATCAATTAGGCTTCAAGGCTGCACAGTCCACGGAGACAGCTCGGCTTGTGGTAACTGAGTCTCTCCGTGTCCCCAGAGGCCTTCTCATCCTTCTCATCTGACTTCACAGTAAACCACCAGATCCTCCTCTACACACTGGCAGAGCTTGCCATTGCTGGATCTACGTTATCCTGGTTCACTTCCGACCTGACAGATCACACCTATTAGGTCACATGGAATGGCTGCCTGTCCAGACCCTGCACCCTTAACACCGGGGTCCCACAAGACTAAGTACTAGGACCCCCTCTGTTCTCCTTATACACTAGATGTCTAGGCTCTGTAATTATCCCACAGCTTCTCCTATCACTGTGACGCAGAAGACACCCAACTGTTCCTTTCCTTCCCCTCCTCCTGAAGCCCAAATTGCAACACGCATCTCTACATGCCTGGCTGTCATCAGCAAATCACCTGGTGCCTAATCTAGAAAAGACTGAGCTTCTCTTCATGCATGGGAAAGACTGTCCTCAGATGGACCTTGTCTAGTAGGGTTGATTCACCGGTGTCCGAAAAACCATGTGATAGTAAGAGAATGAAGGGTGATGTGGGGTTATTATAAACGTTCAGAATGATCAAGATGTTGCATGATGATAAGTTTACCATATCCATATAATAATATGTTGTGGTTCATTTGTTGAGAAGCATTGTGTTCATTATGTGTGTATCACCAAGTATCATATGTTCTAAAAGCACTAAGATTGGATAAGCACTGTTGTACTCAGAGGTTGTAGTTCTCCTGAGAAACCACGAGATGGAAGGCAACCAAGTCTCAGAGGTTGTTGCGCATGCGCCATGGTAACTCGGCCAAAGGCTAGGCCATCTGAGGACACGGCCAGGCAACTCCGGCATCCGCATGCGCCAGCAGGTGGCTATAGAAAAAATAGTAAAGCGTGGGAAATTCTGAGGCGTGAGAGATTCTGAAGTGTAGGAAATTCTGAGACTATAAAAAGAGGCAACAGAGGTGAATATATTGCGCACCGACCCCGGACCGAAGAAGGACACCCACAGGTGGAAGAAGAAGCTCCCAAGAAATCTCCGGACATTTTTTAATTATTTTCAGGACTCGGCAAGATAGGACTTAGTCGTTTACGGCGAGTGAACACTTTGTCTATTTTTCCAGTTTAGTTTTAGGGTTGTCTTCGATGGTCCATTGAAGGGAAGGTGCGCCCGCAGTCAGACAGGACTGTGAAGTTTCCCAGTTTTATTTTTATTCTCTTATCGAATTAGATTAAAGGAGTTATTTTGGGTACTCGGCAAAGGAAGCAGAGACTGTGGGATAAGAGTCACCGGGATCTTCAGCAACATTTCGGATAAGCTCTTTCTGAGACTGTCTGAGACTGTCCGAAATTGACAGGAAAAAGTTCTACTCCTCTCCCCGTACTCAACGCGCGACGAGCGGCCCAGAGGAGATAACGGCTCGATATGGCAGATGACATGTAAGCGCCACAGAAACCCCCCTGGAAACCAGCCAAAGGAAACCCCCCTCGGAGAGAATGCCGCACAGGCGGAGCAAACCCAAACAAATGGGGAAGAGCCGGGAGCCTCCCGCTCAGGCCCCGAGATAAGGAAAGAACACGATGCACCAACAGGCCCAGGGCAGATGAACTCGGCCTGCCCAGATGGAGAGAGGAAAATCATATGAAGAATAATATTTGTTAGCAATGGATGCAAGACCTGGCATGACAGTATAAAAAATTAATTCCAAAATCTAAAACCCTGGCCAAAAATTCGAGGTCATAGAGAAACGAGTGACCGACTAGAGACACAGAGACACACACGCGCGCTGATGCTCGCACGCACTCACATACACACCCATACACGCTCACACACACACTCACGGCCGCTGACATTCACCTACACAACAATGGAAACAATGGAGTGGATCGCTATGTCCCACTAAGAAAAATAGTGGTTGTCAGTATCGAGTAAGGGGACAAGACACCCCTAGAAAGGGTAGTCGAGGAGAAGTCCATGAGTAGGGTAGTCCAAGCCGTCCATGAGGGACCATGCGGGAGCTAATCCTACGCGGAAGGAATTGGAAAAACAGCGACTCAGTATCACCTAGAAGAACGTCCCCCGGGTTGTGAAGGATTGTACCATATTGTGGACAATCCAACGCCGGAAGAAGAGGACAGAGGGTAGACGGCCTCACCATGAAAAGCATAGTACCATGGGGGTCCGTATGCATGGATGTAGCCGGCCCTATGGGGCTCACCGGGAGGAAAGGTGGAAAATACATAATAGTGCTTGTGGGTTCTATATCGGGCTACGTAACCACTAGAGCCGTAAGAGCAGCAAACGGGAACAGTGTGGTTGACATGCTGACCCAAGTATGTAGCGACCTGGGGGTCCCGAAGGAATTACGAACCGATAGCGGCTCCCATCTCCGCAACAGCCAAGTGGATCAGTGGTGTCAACAACACGGAATAAACAGGATTTACTCACCGCCCTACGCACCCCATGCCAACGGGGTGGTGGAACGTATGATGGGGTTGGTTGAACTATGGATCAGGAAGAACGAAAATACGAAGGATCGGAGCGCCAGAATGGTGGAAATCGGACAAGCATTGAATGATCGACATCGCGCTCAGAGATCCTCCCCTGCTCATGATTTGAATCAATGCCCCTTCACGCCGGAAGAAATAGGGAGGGGCCAAGACCTGACCCCAATAGTACCGGAACCGGAGGTCCCATTTCATGCCAGACAACAGGTTTGGGTGAAAGCGAGAGATCATCCCTCAGGGACAGCAGTTAAACCTAAGTACGAGGTACAAGACATCGTGAAAGAATTGATAATACAGTTTTACTAAAGAAAAAAGGGATACAAGGAGTGAGTCAGCTGAAAACAATTCAAGACTAATGCAGACCAGGAACCAGATGGCTAGCAGTACGAATCTACCGCCCTACATCTGACTAGCCACGGTATACAGGGCGGTTATCCTTCGAAGGGGCATACAGTAGATCAGCTCTGGGCAGGCAGAGCACTTTCGCACTTAGCCTATGCAAAGAATGGCTCTTTGTCAGGTAACACGGAGCGATTCACCTGGAGGAAGGTGGAGAGTGAATGTGTTCTCTGTAGCGAAGCCACACCACTGTCGATCCAATACAGAGGACCAGGGAGGAGGAGACCCAAACAATTTAGAGGAAAAAATGAAGAAATGGAACATATGGACCGAACACCCGTAAAAGTAATGGACATGAACATGATAATACGAGACTGGGACTATACGGCAAGTGCCTGCGGATCGGGGGGTTATTTCTGTACCAATTGGCACCTCGAGCGATCCCTAAACTTAGCTGACCGAAAATCCTTAATCCCAATAACAACTATACTGTGCCCCAACCAACTGAGCCAAAGAAGACTCCTCGGCGTACCGAGGAACTGGCACCATCAACCCGTCCCTCAGATCCCCGAAGACTCGCCCTGGATCTTTAACGCAGTGGAACTAATTTACAACGGCGTCCGATTACAAGTAAGGTGGGGACCAAATTATGCGGACCCAGTACAAGACAGCTACGTGGAAGTCATCTGTGGTGAAATATCCATCTGGACCAACAACCTCCACATGAGATGCCAGCTTTACCGGAATATAAGAAACCCCAGAAGAACGGTAATTGATAATTACACCATGGCCATACGAGTTAAAGAAACTGGACCAATGGAAGACGGCCAATTCAAATTACAGTATAAGTGTCCACCCAGCATCCCAGAAGATCACCCTGGGCCTCTACTGGATCCGAAACCACTACACGATGAGTGGGGAACAATGTGTGTCAAAACTACAAAACAATGGCTGGAGGGAACCCAGGAGCACAGAGACTATTTGGACAGCGTGTTATGGGCCTCAATGGTCATAGCCAAAGGGACTGGACCAGAATGGAGAGCAACAGCCAGCAACTACCATCGGATACAAATCCACCTATGAAACTAAAGTAATCCAGGGCGCCAAATCGGACCGTTCTTGGAGTGACTAAAATACTCTACTTTGATCAGCGAAACAATGGAATGTCTAAGGGACCCAGAATACAAATCCGACATCATTCGCCCCTACCCCAACGCCACACCTGCTCCAGACAGATATCACATGGCCCTGTGGGAATGGGCGTGGAGAGGATTGGATCCCACCCTCAGACACATGTCACCTATATACACAAAGTTATTGAAGGGACGAATCACTCGAGCACCAGCCGACTAGGAAGATTGGACTCTACCACCGGTTGAAATGACTACTAATCAGCAGCTAAAAATGACTACTGCAAGACAACGATTTGTCGCGTGACTTAGACAACGCGAATGACATGAACAAAATGAACCCTTCCCCCGGCTGGAGGAGGAGCAATTCTGAACCAATGGGCGGAGAAGCATCCCATTAGCACCATCCTCTATTCTATAAAAACCCCGAGCAACGACACCCCAGTTAGATGCAGCCTTTGCCTCGGAGAATACTTTCTGAATTTCTTTTCGATTGAGACTTTAGTTCCGCTATATGCCAACACGCACCCCTGAAACTTGCTTAGCTATTTTTTACTTTTATTATCTACCATAAATTTACACCAAGAATACTTTGCCGACGAGCCATGTCTGTTGATGGCCCACCCACCCCTCACCTTAGAAGAAATCATGGAATGGCTTTAGCAAATAAGCCACAACCTTCGTCCCATTGCTTCGGGAAACTCCATGAGGAATATTCTACCAGAAGTCGGACTGGGGACACCCGTGGCACCGATTGGCCCGGCCACTCCTACCAGGCCCCGATCACCGGCATCTCCACCACCGGATCCTCTTCCAGGAGACCAGCCGACGACACGACCCAACCAGCTCAGCTCATCCCAGCGCAGCTCATCCCAGCTCGACTCATCCCAGTTCCAGCCAGCTTCGCCTACTGACCGGACCTGCCGTTTCCCCCCGTGGATGTATATCAGGTCTTAGATGTCCGGCCATATCAGCCGGGAGAAAGTTCTACATGGGCTGCCGCCCACCCCAACGTGACCCGGCACTCTCAATCCATGACCCGGCGCAGCACTGCGAAACTACCAGACACCCCTTCTACACCATAAAAGTTCCTTAAAGGGATTTTCCGGACTTTGTCGATATCAAGAAGGGGGTGTGAAGTCGGGTTGATTCACCGGTGTCCGAAAAACCATGTGATAGTAAGAGAATGAAGGGTGATATGGAGTTACCAAGTTTACCAGATCCATATAATAATATGTTGTGGTTCATTTGTTGAGAAGCATTGTGTTCATTATGTGTATATCACCAAGTATCATATGTTCTAAAAGCACTAAGATTGGATAAGCACTGTTGTACTCAGAGGTTGTAGTTCTCCTGAGAAACAACTAAATGGAAGGCAACCAAGTCTCAGAGGTTGTTGCGCATGCGCCATGGTAACTCGGCCAAAGGCTACGCCATCTGAGGACAGGGCCAGGCAACTCCGGCATGCGCATGCGCCAGCAGGTGGCTATAGAAAAAATAGTAAAGCGTGGGAAATTCTGAGGCGTGAGAGATTCTGAAGCGTGAGAAATTCTGAGACTATAAAAAGAGGCAACAGAGGTGAATATATTGCGCACCGAACCCGGACCGAGGAAGAAGAAGCTCCCAAGAAATCTCCGGACATTTTTTTCTTTATTTTCAGGACTCTGCAAGATAGGACTTAGTCGTTTATGGCAAGTGAACACTTTGTCTATTTTTCCAGTTTAGTTTTAGGGTTGTCTTCGATGGTCTATTGAAGGGAAGGTGCGCCCGCAGTCAGACAGGACTGTGAAGTTTCCCAGTTTTATTTTTATTCTCTTATCGAATTAGATGGACATTCCCATGGCCCATGGACATTCAATCATTCCCGAAGGAGAAGAAGATTCAAGAGTGTTTTGGGGTTAACACCTAGTTCTAAGAGGTCACTTTAGTAAAATACAACGTATCCCTTGGGCTATTCTTATCCAAGCCTTAAAATATTTCCTAGCAAACCAACAAGAGCCCGGATCCCAGGTGAGAGCTGCCACAGCAAACGTGATTGGGAGCTGGGGCTCAAGCCAGGGTTATGCCTTGGGTCTCGGCACCAATGTAAGCGGGGTAGACGTTCGGACATAAGGCAGTTAGGGGCTAGGCGAGTCTCCCCAAAAGGACCTGTGACAACCGTTACTGGATACAGGTCTCACAACACCTCCATTAGAGGAGGTTAACTGATGGATCTAACAACCTACTTGTCACCATTGAGGACATCGAAGTCTCACCGTCACCGATTGCGGGGAACCTTGGTGTGTTACTGAATGACCAGCTGTGCTGCAACGCCAACATCACCTCTGTTGCCCGATCTTGTCGAATTTCTCTCTCCAACATCCACAGGATCCGGCCCTTCCTCTCATTTGAAGCAGCACAGATCTTTGTCCAAGTGTTCATTAGATAGTTGTTCCACAAAAACATTTGTGGATATATTGATTGACGTGGAAACTACTGGAGAGATCGCCATGTGTATGGAGGACCGGGATGACTGGAGACAAAGATGGGAGGCCCGTCTGTGGACGACCTGATGATGATGATAAAATAAGATAAGATAAGATAGAACTTTATAAATCCCGAATGAAATTCTTGTGCCAGGTTGCATAGCAATACAGTACAATAAAACAATAGAGAAATCAACAGAATAATAAAAATAAACGAAATAATTTACGAATGTACAGTCAAAATATAAAAATATATAGGCAAGCTATTCAGATGGCAACAACTATTTGGCATAATTGAAGTGTAATACTGTGATAATAATAATGGTTAGGGGACATATTGCACATGATAGAAAGAATATTAAGAATATTGCACATAATGTTGAAAGGTAATGTAGGAGAAGTATTGCACATAAAATTAAGATTATTGCTTACAATGATGAGAGGAGATGAGAGGTAGTATTACAGGTAATATTTAGAGATAACATGATATTAATAATAATAATATAGCACATGATATTGAGAGTATTGCACATGATGTTGGGGAGTAATATTAATATTGCACATAATACTGAGAAAATGATGTTGATGTATGATGTTGAAAGGTAATATTGCACACGACATTGCTCAGTGTTCATTGTCTTGTATTCCAACTGTCCTTCCCACAGAGGGGGGAGGAGTTAGAGAGTTTGATGGCCACAGGCAGAAAGGACCTCCTGTGGCGTTCTGTGGTGCACCTCGGTAATCTCAATGTACGGCTGAAGGTGCTCTGGTATGACTCCAGTGGGGCGTGCAGGGGATGGGAGACGTTGTGCATGATACTGAGGAGTTTACTCAGCATCCTCCTCTCCAAGACCTCCACCAAAGACTCCAATTCCACTACCAGGACAGAACCCGCTTTCCTGATGAGCTTATTGAGTCTGTTAGCGTGGGCTGCCTTCACTCTGCTGCCCCAGCACACAACAGCGTAGAAGATGACGCTGTCCACTACAGAGTGATAAAACATCTGCAGCATGGTTTTGCAGACGTTAAAAAATCTGATCTGGTCCCCGTAGGAAATACAGGCGACTCTGACCTTTCTTGTACAGAGCCTCAGTGTTTTTAGCCCAGTCCATTTTATTGTCAACTAGTGCACAGATGTGCTTCAGGACTAGCCTCTCCAGCTAATTCATGACATGTGAGGTCAAGGCCACTGGTCTGTAGTCACTGAGGGTGTGTGCATGCCTTTTCTTGAGGACAGGAACCAGGCATGATGTTTTCCACAGGACAGGGACGATCATCGTGCTAAGGCTCAGGTTGAAGATTTGTTGGAAGACGCCACACAGCTGAGATGCACACATCTTGAGCACTCTGGGACTGAGGCCGTCAGGCCCCACAGCTTTGCCTGGGCGTAGTTTGCTGAGTTCACTTCTCACATCCTCCGGCGTGATGGTGATTGGGAGGAGAGGGAGGAGAGGAGAGGGGAGGGAGCAAGAGGGGAGAGGGTCACAGGAGGAGTTGGGGGAAGGGTGGAGAGGAGCCACATCGTCAAACTTGTTAAAGAACAGGTTTAACTCGTTGGCCTCATCCAGGTTTCCCTCCCTCCCCTGGATGGTCTTTGCTCCATGGCCAGTGATGTTTCTCATGCCACTCCACACCTCCCTGAGGTTCTTCTGTTGGAGCTTCCTCTCAAGCTTTCTTCTGTAGCACTCCTTGACCTCTGTGATCTTTTCCCTCAGTTCTCTCTTCTTCATCTCCTCCTTGTCTCCACTCCTGAAGGCCGCCTTCTTCCTGTTCAGTGATGCCTTGATGTCCTTAGTCACCCAGGGTTTGTTATTGGGGAAGCAGTGCACAGTCTTGGTCGGGATCACACAGTCCGTGCAGAAATGTACATAGTCTATTATGCAGCCTGTGAGTCCATCAATGTCCTGCCCATGTCCATTACAGAGAACATCCCAGTCTGTCAGCTCAAAACAGCCCTGGAGAGTCTCCTCTGCATCCTGAGACCACCCCCGTACAGTTCTGGTGACCATTGGTTGCCTCTGGACCGCAGGTTTATAGAGGGGCCTCAGGTTGACCAGGTTGTGATTTGCCCAGAGGAGGGAGAGCTATGGAGGTGCCTCCTTAACATTAGCATACAGCAGATCCAGTGTTTTATTTTCCCTGATTTTGTAGTCCACAAACTGTTTAAATGTGGGCAGGGTTGATGTCAGAGTGACATGGTTAAAATCACCCGATATTGATAAGAACGCGCTTGGGTGCACTATAGTGTTGGGTGCACAGTCACTACAGTGTCCGGAACATTGTCATGCAGCCATGTCTCCGTGAAGCACATAACAGAGCCCTCCCAAAACACACTCTCGCTCCTTGAGAGTGACGTTAACTCATCTATCTTGTTCACCAGTGATTGTACGTTCCCCATGATGATGGACGGGAGATACGGTCGGTATCTTCTCTTCCTTAGCCGTCTTCTCCTCTCGGCCCTGCAGCCCCGGTATCTCCTCCTCAGCTCACTGGGGATGTCGGTTCTCCCGCCAGCCCCACCACACAGTTGGCAGTTCAGCAGCTGATCTCGTGTGTAGAAAATGGAGCCCTGTGGTGCTTCCGCGTCCGCCATGCCGGGCGTCCGGTACAGTAAATCTAGTTTAAAAATTGCGAGTAAAAACAAAGAAAGAACTCACTGAGCCATCTTGTTCGGCTGTACAAATAACGTATCTTACTAATTATATAACAAGAAATCTAAAACAAGTAGATAAAGATAGAAAAAAAGTTAGAAAGATATGAGATCGCTAAGAGCAACTCTGGCAGGCAGCCGCCAGGACGGCGCCGGAAGCGGAAATGTCCCTGGCTCCGCAATCAAACCCTTACAATACATCCAGAACGCAGCAGTGTGCCTGGTGTTCAACTCAACAAAATTCTTCCATGTAACCTCTCTCTTCCGCACCCTCCATTGGCTCCCTGTAATTGCTCGTATTAGATTCAAGGCGCTGGTACTGCCCCGACCTACCTCCAAACATTAGTCAGACCCCACGCCCCAGCTTGGGCACTCTGCTCAACAACTTCGGCTAGACCACTGGTACCACCTTCTTTAAGAAGAAGCAAACATCGCTCTGCCAAGTCCAAACTCTTCTCTGTTCTGGCACTGCAGTGGTGGAATGTGCTCCGGGCTGACATCAGGGCGGCAGAGTCACTCACCAGCTTCCGCAAGAGACTCAAGACCAACTTGTTCAGAGTTCACCTGGACTCTGCATAACCACCACCCCCACCTTTCCTCTCCTAGCCCTAGCACTAACTTGCATGTGTGTACGTCTTGGCATTATTAATAGTACTAGAAACCTAGAAATTATGAATGCTTTAAACCTGCTCTATTCTTATCTTTATGTACCACAGCGATATATTGCTGTCTCTTTCAACAAACTCTTTGTAAGTCACTTTGGATCAAAGCGTCTGCCACTTTTATCAACACCCAGCAGGATAACTGGTGAAATTATCCTCATCTGTAGAAACCTCATCATCACGTAACATTAATAGCTGTAAAGAATTGCAGAACAGAGTGCTAATATATTATAATAATATGAGTATGCCGTGCATATATCACCAAGTATGATTGTAGTGATCATATAGTTTGTGGTAGAATTGCTGTAGTGAATGCGACCGATGTAGAGTAAAGTAATGTTTACAGCTGTCAGGTGTCAGGAGTTGAGACACCACTGCCTTCTTATCACCTTGCCAAGTTCATCATGTTTGATTGATTGCTGCCCCAAGGCGCCATCTTGCGCTCCATTGTTATTGGTTATTTTAATGCCTTAATATTCATATGATGCCTTGCATTGCCCATTCATGGTCGAGTGTGGGTTGGTGGAGGGTGTGATATAAGGCGGGTTCATGTGCACACATTTCCATGTGGACTGTGATGTAAAAATTGAAAACTGCCTACCTGTGCGCATACGCCAGGCTCTATTAATCAAGGTTTCTTTATGGCACACGCTATTTTAAGATTTGGGCCTATGGAGACTTTCAGTGTCGATCCTATGTAATGTTCGAGGTGCAACAATTAGCTGGCTGGCGCTATTAGAAACTAACATCAATTTACAACTCAATTTACAACACACATAATTCACGGCCACTATAGAACATAGTACTACATACACCATTGACTGCACATAAACAATACGTCCTACATTGACTACTCACTTTCTTCACAAATGCATTCTTTTAAAGGGGACACGCAACTGTTCCGCAACAAGCCAACCCACATACTGACCAAAGATAGGACCCAACAGCACTCCGTGGGCTGTCCAAAGTGCCTGATTAAAATTACAATCAATACCGTAACAGAAATAGCAACAGCCGCCCCTGAATATCATGGCTATTATGTAAACAAAATAGCGATCTGCCATCATTTGACAATGATGCTACCATCTCCTGGAGAGTGGGTCCAGATTGTAGGACACTTGTGGCAGGCAGGCGTCACGCCGCCCCATCCACAACATGTTTGGTCTCACAGGATCTGGATCCACGATGTTGGATGTCAGGAGGGAGGTTTGTGTCGTGGTAGACGCGTGGACTGTCTTTGCCATGGCATGAAGAAATCTGAGATGAATCTCCTGACATTCACTGCATGCTTTCTTCACACTTACGACAATGCTTGCCATCTGCCATCCACTTCTTAACCACTTCCAGTGAGCACTGGATGATATCTGGTCACTGTGACATGTAGTGCTCTTCACTCTTACAGAAGAGACACATTCCCTTGAACGCCTGCTGCTTGGCCTCTGACTGAAACATCCCTGAAGGCTGACAGTCAGATTTAGGCTTGTCGGAGACATGGTAAACCAAGACTGGCTGGTTGCGGGGGCTGGGCAAGGGAACATGCCTATTTCACTTGGGGGTCTTTGAGCTTTGGCCATTCCCACTAGCAGTTTGGCGCTAAGGGCGGAGCTCTGGGAGGCTTTGGAATCTCCTGCTTTTAGGTCAGGAGAGTTCAGTATCGCTGCAATCTCACAAGGCTTGCATGACGGTGGTGTAGGTCTGTGCATAATCCCTGCAAGACTGTTATTAGCCTGGTTTCCTACAGAACCAGGTGCACCATAAGTACACGGTACTTGTAATGTTTATTGGATTCAAGATTCAAGAGGATATGGATATGCAGTGAAATGAAATATTGTCTCCAGCAAAAGGAGCAGGTTTTTGTATTTTTTTATATAATAATATTTTTGGAATATAATAATCAAGTAGGCATATCAACAACAGGGCAATATAAAAAATATTATATTTTATGTGCATGGGAGGGGGCAGTGGGAGGCCCTAGTGAGGTTAGAGTTCACAGTCCTGATGGCTTGTGGAAATAAACTCAGTTTTAGTCTCTTTGTTATAGCAGCATGACGGCTGTTGCCGAACCAGGCAGTGATGTACCCTGTCAGGATGCTCTCCACCACACCAGCATAGAAGGTCTGAAGGATCCTCGGATCCTCGGACTCGGAACTTCCTCAGCTGCCTGAGGTGGTAGAGGCACTGCTTCCCCTCTGTCGCCAGAGTGTCAATGTGTGAAGTCCAGAAAGTTCAGTGTGAGGACTGAGTAGGTGGTCCAGCACCATTTTCAGGTCAGTAAAGGCTCTCTCACTGTCATGGACCAATTTAGGCATTTGAGGGACTGGGAGTGGTTGACTATGGGACTGAAAAGCGTACTGGACTTGGGGGCTGGACTGCGGTTCACACAACGGCCGTGCAGTGTTGACTGGTGGAGATGGATACTGCAGGGGCCCAGCAGGCTTGTATGGTGAAGGTGCCGCTGCCCAGGTGGGTAATTGATAGGTTAACTCCTGAGGCAGACCGGCTGGGTTTTGGCCCACTGGCTGGAGAGCAGCTGCAGTGGGTAACTGTTATACAGGATATCCTGGTGCTGCTGACATCCAATGACCCACTGCTCCCATTGCCTTTAAGATATACTGCACCATAACCATACTCGTTGCAGTGGAAACTGGGAGCCTAGAGACTGCTCCAAACAGCAGCGCAGAGGTTATTGTTGGCGGTAGGGATTGAGTCAACATCCAGCCCTGCCGACATTGGCCTGGCATACCAGCTATCATTGCTTGAGACTGAAATGCTGAAGTTGTAGTGGTGTGGATGGCAGCTTATCTCGAGGCTGGGTATACAGTCCCAGCCTGGGGTATACGGCTACAGATTTCTAGTTGGGATGTCACCAAAGGTGAGTGCTTTGGCTGGTAGCCTCAACTGGAATAGGGTGATTGCTGTGACATAGGAGAACCATGTCCTCTTACGTTGAGTCTGTCTGCTGTTAGGTATAGACTGTAGCAGCTCTGCTCTGAGGGGGATGGTGATGGAAGCCCCACACATATGTTCAGCGGACCGGGCAGGTTCCCAACATACATTTCTGTTGTGTCCCATTTACTCGCTTTATTGGCTTCTCCTGGCGAGGGGAGACAGAGAGGGGGCCCGAGAGCAGTGTATAGCTGGTTACCTGTAGTGGCAAACTTGGTCTGCAGGCTGCAGTTGCGCTGTCGTCTTCGAGGTGGGCAGTATAAGGCATGAAGGATTGTGGTAAACTGACTCCATAGCCCTGCATGTGTGATGGAAGCTGTTGCAGCCTTCCTCATCCTTGTATGCCGCTTTAAGTTACTAATGTTCTCTGTGCATCCACTGCGCCATCGTGGGTGAAATGACACTGCTCGAAGGACCAATATTGCGTGTAATTAATTGTAACGTTGAATCCATCCATCCATCCATTTTCGTCCGCTTATCCGGGGCCGGGTCGCGGTGGCAGCCGGCTAAGCAGGGCCCCCCAGGCTTCCTTCTCCCCAGCCACACTCTCTAGTTCCTCCTGGGGGGTCCCGAGGCGTTCCCAGGCCAGACGAGATATATAATCCCTCCAGCGGGTTCTGGGTCTGCCCCGGGGTCTCCTCCCAGTTGAACGTGCCCGGAAAACCTCCAAAGGGAGGCGCCCGGGGGGCATCCTAATCAGATGCCCGAACCACCTCAGCTGACTCCTTTCGATGCGGAGGAGCAGCGGCTCTACTCTGAGCTCCCTCCGGATGTCTGAGCTCCTCACCCTATCTCTAAGGCTGAGCCCAGCCACCCTGCGGAGGAAACTCATTTCGGCCGCTTGTATCCGCAATCTCATTCTTTCGGTCACTACCCAAAGCTCGTGACCTTAGGTTAGGGTTGGAACGTAGATGGACCTGTAAATCTACCGGCTCAGCTCCCTCTTCACCACAACGGACCGGTACAGTGCCCGCATTACTGCAGATGCTGCACCAATCTGTCTGTCCATCTCCTGCTCCATTTTGCCCTCACTCATGAACAAGACCCCGAGATACTTGAACTCCTTCGCTTGAGGCAGCAACTCACTCCCAACCCGGAGGGAACACTCCACCATTTTCCGGCAGAGAACCATGGCCTCAGACTTGGAGGTGCTGACTCTCATCCCGACCGCTTCACACTCGGCTGCAAACCGCCCCAGTGCATGCTGGAGGTCACGGTCTGATGTAGCCAACAGTACCACATCATCTGCAAAGAGCAGAGATGCAATTCTGAGGTCCCCAAATGGGACACTCTCCTCACCTCGGCTGCGCCTTGAGATTCTGTCCATGAAGATCACGAACAGAACCGGTGACAAGGGACAACCTTGGCGGAGTCCAACACCCACTGAGAACGTGCTTGACTTTGTGCCGAGAATACGGACGCAGCTCGCACTTTGTTCGTACAAGGACCGAATGGCACGTACCAACGGCCGTGGTACCCCATACTCCCGTAGTACCCCCCACAGGATTCCCCGGGGGACACGGTCATAGGCCTTCTCCAAGTCCACAAAGCACATGTAGACTGGATGGGCAAACTCCCATGCCCCCCCCAACAACCCTGCGAGGGTAAAGAGCTGGTCCACTGTTCCACGGCCAGGACGGAATCCGCATTGTTCCTCCTGAGCTGAGGTTCGACAATCGGCCGGAGCCTCCTTTCCAGCACCCTGGAATAAACTTTCCCGGGGAGGCTGAGCAGTGTGATACCCCGATAGTTGGAGCACACCCTCCGGTCCCCTTTTTTGAAAATGGGGACCACCACCCCGGTCTGCCATTCCACAGGTACTGTCCCCGACCTCCACGCTACATTGACTAGGCGTGTCAGCCACGACAGCCCGACAATGTCCAGAGCCTTCAGCATCTCAGGGCGAATCTCATCCACACCTGGCGCCTTGCCACTGAAGAGCTTTTTGACTACTTCAGTGACCTCTACCAAGGATATGGGTGAGACTTCCCCGAGTCTTCAGACTCTGCCTCTTCCACAGAGGACGTACTGGTCGGGTTCAGGAGCTCCTCAAAGTGTTCTTTCCACCGCCCGACAATATCCTCAGTCTGGGTCAGCAGTTCTCCTCCCCGACTGAGCACAGCCTGAGCCAAGCCCTGCTTTCCCTTCCTGAGTCGCCGGACAGTTTGCCAGAACTTCCTTGAGGCCAACCGAAAGTCCTGCTCCATGGCCTCCCCGAACTCCTCCCACACCCGGGTTTTTGCTTCAGCAACCGCTGAAGCTGCGGTCCTTTTGGCCTCCCGGTACCTGTCTGCTGTTTCAGGAGACCCCTGGGCCAACCAGGCCCGAAAGGCCTCCTTCTTCAGCCTGACGGCTTCCTTCACCGCTGGTGTCCACCAACGGGTTCTTGGGTTGCCGCCACGACAGGCACCGACAGCCTTTTGACCACAGCTCCGAGCTGCAGCCTCTACAATGGAGGCTCTGAACATGGCCCACTCAGGTTCCATGTCCCCAACCTCCCCGGGATGCACGAGAAGTTCTTCCGGAGGTGGGAGTTAAAGACCCTACGGACAGGGGCTTCCACCAGACGTTCCCAGTTCACCCTCACTACACGTTTGGGTTTACCAGGTCTGTCTGGCAGCCTCCCGCGCCATCTGATCCAACTCACCACCAGGTGGTGATCAGTTGACAGCTCTGCTCCTCTCTTCACCCGAGTGTCCAAAATGTGCGGCCGCAGATCTGCTGATACGATTACAAAGTCGATCAGCGACCTTTCGCCTAAGGTGGTCCAGGTACCAGGTACACTTGTGGACCACCCTATGTTCGATCATGGTGTTTGTTATGGCCAGTCCATGACTCGCACAGAAGTCCAATAACAAAACAACACTCTGGTTCAGATTGGGCAGGCCGTTCATCCCAATCACTCCCCACCAGGTTTCTCCGTCATTGCCCATGTGTGCGTTGAAGTCGCCCGGTAGAACTATGGGGTCCCCGGAAGGACCGGATACTCTGAGCTGCTGTTTGGTGCGTAGGCACATACAACAGTCAGAGCCTTCCCCCCAGCGACTTGCAGTCGCATGGAGGCGACCCTCTCGTCCACCGGAGAGAACTCCAACACAGCGGTGCTCAGCCGCTGTGTTGGAGGCGGTCCTTGAGGCGCCAGGACCGCCTCAAACCCTGGGCAACTTCGGAGAAGTAGAGGGTCCAGCCCCTCTCCAGTAGTTTGGTTCCAGACCCGGTGCTGTGCGTGGAGGTGAGCCCAACCATATCTAGTTGGTACCGCACCAGCTCAGGCCCTCCCCGCCAGTGAGGTGACGTTCCACATACCTAGAACCAGTCGGTGATGACGGGGATCCGCACGCCCAGGACCCAGCTTTTGCCTACCGCCCGGTATACAATGCACCCGACCCCAATGACTCTCCCTGCAGGTGGTGAGCCCACAGGGAGATGACTCCACGTTGTCTTTTCCCCATGGATCCAGGCCCGGCCACCAGACTCTTTCTTACAATTCACACAAGATGGCGCCGTACGTGATGGCTGCCGTGTTGCGAGCTCTCGTAAGCCAACGAGGTTTTTTTGTTATTTATTCTTTTAATTGCGACTATCTTTGCACAAGAAGTTAGCAGCAAGTTCACTTACGACAGTTGTACACTTCTGGAGATTAGAACGACAGTCGCTCGCCGCCTACCGGAGTTTTTCAAGTCTTTCGACTCGGACGTCCCGCCCGGAGTCGCGGCTGGATTATCTCCGTCCATCTTAGGCGCGATCACACGCAGGCGTCGCCGACGGAGAGGGAAGCGAGCCGGCGTGCTGGTCAGGCTGAGACGTCGTGCCAATCGACCTCCACTACCCACCATTCTGCTGGCTAATGTACAGTCTCTGGACAATAAGTTATGCGAGCTACAGGCTCGTATACAATTCCACCGGGAAACAAAGGACAACTGCATCATCTGCCTGACGGAGACATGGATGTCGGAGGGGGTTGCCGACTCAGCCATCGAGCCGACAGGATTTTCCGTCCACCGCGCGGACAGAACAAAGACTCTCTCCGGTAAAGATCGTGGAGGGGGGGTCTGTCTCATGATAAACAGATCTTGGTGCAACCAGAGTCATGTGCAGACCCTCAAGTCTTTCTGTTCCCCGGACCTGGAGTATCTGATGCTTATGTGCCGACCATTCTGGCTACCGCGGGAGTTTACAGCAGTAACCGTGACTGCTGTGTACATTCCCCCTCAAGCCAACACGGACATAGCGCTGAAGGAACTTTATGGGGCTATCAGCGAACAGGAGTCGGCTCACCCTGAGGCTGCTTTCATTGTGGCGGGGGACTTCAATAAGGCGAACCTGAAGAAAGTTCTCCCGAAGTTCTACCAACACATCACAAGCAACACACGGGGCGAGCGGATCCTCGACCACTGCTACACCCCCTTCCGGGACGGCTACAAGTCCCTCCTCCGCCCACCGTTCGGCAAATCAGATCACCGCTCGATCCAACTACTCCCCGCCTACAGGCAGAGACTGAAGCAGCAACCAATCGCTGTGAAGGAGGTCCAATGCTGGTCGGACCAATCAGAGTCTATGCTGCAGGATTGTTTTGATCACGTGGACTGGGATATGTTCAGGGTTGCGTCGGACAATAACATCAGCGAGTACGCGTCCTCAGTCACCGGGTTCATCAAGAAATGCATAGATGACGTTGTTCCTACTAAGTCGGTTCGGATTTATCCCAACCAGAAACCATGGATTAATGGCGATGTTCGCGCCGCACTCCGCACGCGTAACGCCGCCTTTGACTCCGGGAATATGGTGGAATATACGAGAGCCCGCTACGACCTCCGCAAGACCATCGGCTCTGCCAAGCGGGAGTATAAGAACAGGGTGGAGGACAAATTCAAGAGCCACGACGTGAGGGGTGTGTGGAAGGGGCTGCAGACAATCACGGACTTCAGAGGGAGAACCAGCGGTGTAGAGAACTCCTCTACCTCCCTCCCTGGCGAGCTAAACACCTTCTTCGCCCGGTTCGACGTGAACGGCAGCCCGCCGAAGTCAGCGCTGCCTGAGGAGGCCAGCCTGCTGAACATCTCAGAGGCTGACGTGCGCAGAGCCTTCAAGCGGGTGGACATCCGGAAGGCGGCGGGCCCAGACCACATCCCGGGGCGCGTCCTCAGAGCATGCGCAGACCAGTTGGCAGGAGTCTTCGCAGACATCTTCAACCTGTCCCTGTCCCAGGCTGTTGTTCCCGAGGTCTTCAAGATGTCCATCATCGTGCCTGTCCCTAAACACCCCAAGGTAACCTGCCTGAATGACTGGAGACCCGTAGCCCTCACCTCGATTGCCAGTAAATGCTTCGAGAGGCTGGTCAAGGACTTCATTTGTTCCATGTTGCCTGCCACGCTGGACCCATGGCAATTTGCGTACCGTCAAAACAGATCCACCGACGACGCCATTGCCATGGCACTTCACACTGCCCTCTCTCACCTGGAGGGGAAGAACTGTTGTGTGAGAATGCTGTTTGTGGACTTCAACTCAGCGTTCAACACGATAGTTCCTGCCAAGCTCGACACCAAGCTCAGGAGTCTAGGCCTGCACCCGACCATGTGCAGCTGGATACTGGACTTCCTGTCGGGCCGCCGCCAGGTGGTGAGGATGGGCAGCACCACCTCAGAGCCGCTGACCCTCAACACTGGAGCCCCTCAGGGATGCGTGTTGAGCCCTCTCCTCTACTCCCTGTACACCCACGACTGCATGGCTATGCACAGCTCCAACGTCTTCATCAAGTTTGCTGACGACACGACAGTGTTGGGTCTGATCGCCGACGACGACGAGACAGCCTACAGGGAGGAGGTTGGATCACTGGCACAGTGGTGCCAAGAAAACAACCTCGCCCTCAACGTCAAGAAGACCAAGGAGCTGATCGTGGACTACAGGAAGCGGAGAGGAGAGCACGCCCCCATCTCCATCGACGGTGCTGCAGTAGAGAGGGTCAGCAGCTTCAAGTTCCTCGGCGTGCACATCTCCGAGGACCTCACATGGACCACGCACACCACACACGTGGTGAAAAAGGCCCAACAACGCCTGTATTTCCTCAGGCGACTGAGGAAATTCAACATGTGCCCCCGCATCCTCAGAACATTCTACTCCTGTACCATCGAGAGTGTTCTTACAGGATGCATCACCGTCTGGTACGGGAACTGCACCGCACTGGAGCGTAAAACACTACAGAGGGTGGTGCGGACGGCCCAGTACATCGTTGGAGGTGAGTTTCCCTCCCTCCTGGATATATACACCAGGCGGTGCGTGGCCAAGGCCAAACGGATTATTAAAGACAATAACCACCCCAGCCACGAACTGTACACACTTCTACCGTCAGGCAGGCGATACCGCAGTATCAAGTGCCACACGAGCAGACTCAGAGACAGCTTCCACATTCAGGCCATCAGGCTGCTGAACAAGTTCGGCATCAATGTCTAAATGCTAGTGCTAAGTGTTACTGCTAGTGCCAGTCCTGGTGATAAGTTGTTACTGCTGGAGCTAGCGCTGGTAGCAGTGCTAAGTGTTGGTGCTAGTGCTGGTGTTACTGCTAGTGCTGGTCCTGGTGCTAGTGTTACTGCTAGTGCTGGTGCTAGTACTGGTGTTAGTGCTAGTCCTGGTGCCTACTGCTGGTGCTAGTGTTGTGTCGACTGTCTGAGAAGGTATTCTGTGACATTCTGTGAATGTCAGCATATAACAATGTATATTTTAGTACATTGATTTATATGTGTATTGCTCACCTGGATATTTTTGCTGTATATTCCATTTCATTTCATATTTCATTTACTTATTTTACTTATTTTACACAGAATTTCTATTTATAGTTCTATTTCTATTTTGCACAGTTCTATTTCTATTTTGTAGTTCTATTCTATTTTGTATTCCTTTATAATTACTGTCAGCTGTCGGGCGTTTTGCACAAAAAGTTTTTCACTCACTGCTTATACTCACGTGTAAATTGTGAAGTGACAATAAAATACTTGAAACTACTTGAAACAGACGCTCGCCGACGAGCTCCCCTCCCAGGTCTGGCTCCAGAAGGGTGCCCCAGTTTCCCTTGTCCGGGCGAGGTGACTGATTTTTCCGGGAGTCTTTTCATGGGGTCTTTGAATCGCTCTTAGTCTGGCCCCTCCCCTGGGACCACTTTGCCTTGGGAGACCCTACCAGGGGCTAATGCCCCTGACAACACAGCTCCCAGGGTCACGGGGGCACCCAAACCCCCCCACCACGATAAGGTGGCGATTCTTTGGGGGGCGATTAACGTTGAATGCTGGGACCAATTTATCCAGTACAGCCACTCCGGTCAGAGAGTAGAGGCAGACACAGGGAACAGTTTGGATTGTTTATAATCCAATGAATGACTATACGTGAATGAATAAACAGATGACTGGCAGAATGGCTGTATGGCAGAATGGTAGAATGATTTCTGTAAAACAGAATAAGTATATACACTGTGCGAAATACAGGGGGGTCTGGGGGGGTCAAACCCCCCTGATTAACCCTTGAACCCCCCTGAAAGAGCCTACAACAAAATGTGAGGGGGGTCTCTTTTTCAATTGCAATTTTCACAAAAATGTATTTTTTAAAGCTTACCATTGTCGTAGATTTATCAATACTCTGACATTCGTAAGAGGGAGATCAGGAAGACCAAAGTTTGAAAGTTAAAGACTTTATTTGTCACAGCCAATAGTGACACAAAGCCTGAGTCAAATCTGCAGAGAAGACTGACTTCACCCTTCTCAGACTCTGACATGCTATACATTCCAAAACCCCTTTATGGATACCGCAACAGAGTACTATGCATAGATTCTCTCTCTCCCATACCTGGCCCAAGATAGCACCCTGTTCAGATTGGCTCCTGTCCATCTCCAGACGTTCTGTCTAGCTTCTGGACTGCCTAACGCATACCTCGCCATCATATGTATGTTTAGACGCCAAGAGCCTTCAACGTAACCATTTTGGGAACCTCAATATAGACATGGGTGGACGTGTGTCTCTAGTTGTTCTCTGTATTTCTCCACAGTTAATTCACACACACAGCATATTGACAAGACATTCTTAAGAATGTACTGAAAAATATCTCCCATATTCCCCCCTTTGGGGCTTACTTAGCCCCAACTTTTGTGATTAGATTCAGACCCTTTGTGACAGTCTCTAATACAATCATCTCATTCCATAGTGATATCGTCATTTAGGCTTCAAATACTCCGACCACCAATGTGGCTCTAATCAGAGACCTAGGCCCTTACCACGAGGTACATCGAGATACACATCTTCCTCTCTGTCCTAATGCCCAATTACAGGAAGGAAGTAAAGATCACCATGTATCTCCACAGTCCTCTGGAGTAAACCTATCTTTGTAGGGAAACCTCCTTTTAGCGGGACTGCCTCTTGTTACATCACATGGGGACGTAACTCATCATTCAATAATCAATGTTTATACTGAGATAAACAAATCAATATGATAAAAATCAAAAGAATATCAGAATGATCTAATTCTTTCTGAAACCCCTAACTTTTCATACTTTCACCATTTCTCAACAGTAACAGTATACAATCTTAATCCCAATTATCATTTCCACATGTTAGTTTTTCTGGAACTCTTTTTACATGTCTCCTTCATGCCATATTATCATTGTCCAATGAGAACATTGTTCATTCTTTCATTCAATGATCTTCATATATTGGTGTGCTGTATGCATATGTGGGGTTTTGGGCAGTATTATAGTTATTTCTTCTTTGTCTTCAGGTCGCTGATGTGACTCACATGGAGAGGTTACAAGCACAATCACATGTGAGCCTTCTCTGGGAGTTCAATCGTCTTTCAGAGATTAAGCCTTCATTGGCCCATACCCCTCATCTTCATCTTCACCATGGCCGTTATTTCCCACATACTCCCATTCTAACCTTTTTGACTCAACTATGTCTGCCACTGTGAGGACCATCTCTTTTTCCATCCTAGATGCTATCATGGATCTAAATATGGAAATACTGGCTATTCCAGGTCTGTCATGTTATTGGTGCTTCCTCCTTCCTCTGGCTCCACCCTTGGACCAATGGCATCTGCCAGAGCCCATAGAGTATCAGGAGCACACTCATCTGTTTCAGCATCCTCACTTTCGTGCTGTAGCTACTGGCTGGGCTGGGTCTGGTCTTCCTGGGGCGGTTGGTTAGGTCTGGATGCGTCTGCATCCCGATCTTTTCCAAGCTCCTCCCTCGTCTTTGGCTGGGTGGTTTTTGTGCAGTGGTTGAGGTGGTACCAGGTGGTATTCCCTTCCACCTGGATAGCTGTTGCCGTTGCTCTCGTATGGCCCTTCTCTCCTTGGCTCGTTCCAATGTCTCCTGAACACCTTCAGGTAGACCAGATCACCGGGCTCCACTCCCCTTGGTGGGTCGTCTTCTGGCTCTGGAACTCTGGAACTTTTTGTTGTTGGAATATAAGCTTATGTATAGCAGTAAGTTGTTTAATATATTCCCTTATCTCCATTTGTAATTGTACCAACGGAGGTCCCTTATAGGGTCCTCTAATGATAGGTGCAGGCATGGGTCGACCCGTAAGCATTTCATGTGGAGTTAGATGCATCATTCTGTTAGCCTGCATGCGATAACTCATTAGTGGCAGTGCATCTATCCAATTCAATTTAGCACTTGCACATATTTTGTTTATTTTTGTCTTGAGTGTCCCATTCACCCTTTCCACCATTCCCTGCGACTGAGGATGATACACACAGCCTAACCTTTGTTTGATATGCAACTGCTGTATTACCTGTTTTACTGTTTTCTGAATAAACGCTGAACCATTGTCTGAACTTATTTCTGTCGGAATTCCAAACCTTGGCATGACTTCTCTCATCAAAAATGTGATTACAGTCGCCGCACTTTGATCTTTTGATGGGACTGCCTCTACCCATCTACTTAATCTATCTATGACTACTAACATATATCTTTTTCCATTTTCCTTCTTAACCATGTCCACATAGTCCATGACCAAATGTCTAAATGGTCCCTCAGGTGTAGGAATGTGTCCCAATGGAGTAGTGATAGTTTTTCTCACATTATTTTTGGCACATATCTCATATTCATTCAGTTGATTATCAACCATTGTTTGCAAGTATGGTGACCAAAAACCTTGTTTTCTAATTTTCCTCATTATCTCCCCCCTTGCGCAATGGTCAAAACCATGCGCATTAGTGATAAGCAAACCTAACAACGCCGTTGGTGCTAACAACATCCCATCATGGGTTCTCCATAACCCTGTGGGGGTGCGTACAGCACCCCTCTTTAGCCACATGTTTTGCTCATAAAGTCCAGCTTTTTCCTGCATACGAACAACATCTTCTTCAGTAGGCGCAGCTTCAGGCATGATCAATACTGCCTGGACTGCCCTGCTGCTGTTTGAGGCCACCTTGGCAGCCTCATCTGCAGCATTGTTACCTTTTATGACATAATCGTTTCCTTTCTTATGCGCTTGACATTTGATTATTGCCACTTGTTTGGGCAGTAACAGTGTCGACATTAATTCCACAATCTGATCACAATGCAATATGGGGGACCCATCTGTTTTCTTAAATCCACTCATTTTCCATACTGCTCCGAACAAATGACATACACCATGTGCATATGCAGAATCTGTATATATATTTACAGTTTTACCTGCTCCCTCTTGGCAGGCAGCTGTAAGAGCTCTCAACTCAGCTAACTGTGCTGAACATGGCTGTTTACAATGACAACTTTGAAGAACAGAAAACGTTTTGTCTGGGTTCTGTCTCACCACTGCAAACCCCGCCTGGTTTCCTAAATGATCCTTGAAACACGATCCATCCACAAACAGCTCTTCCTCTGCCCCAACTATAGGCGTTGATGATAAATCTGGCCGTAGTTTGGTATAAGTCAAAGAGTCAGCTACACAATCATGTGGCGTTCCTTCAAAATCATGCGGAATTCTTTCTGCTGGATTTACTGTAGAACACCTTTGCATGGTAACATCTGGAAATGTTAGTAATGCCAAATATTCCATCAACCTTGAGTTTGTCAATACAAACTTTCCTTTTTCAGCTACTTCCTTACTTCAGCTCACTAAAAATAGTTATTGGGTAACCCATTGTAATGATCGAGGCCTTGTCATAAGCATACTGTACCGCAGCTAATCCCTGGTAACAAGGCGGATAGCCTTGTGCTACTGTGTCTAACTTTGAGCTGCTGTAAGCTATGGGTTGTTTTCCTCCCACTACATGATTCTTGCATTAACACCGCTGACGCGTATCCCTGACTCCTATTTGCTACATACAATAGGAATGGTTTTGTGTAATCTGGGTTTGCTAACGCGCTTGCTCCCTCCATTTCTTGTTTGATGCCTTCACGTTACTGGAGCTGTCATAGGTATTAACTGCGTTTGTCCCGAGAATCCTATAGTTTTGACACATTTTTCTGCCATAGAGAGGTGAGATGCATATTTTTAACCTACACACGTGTAAGTTGCTCCAGTATCAGCAATCATTGGTGTGCCTCTATCATTTATTAGAACCTGCAGAATTGGTTCCTCATCAGCCTGTTTTGTGATTGCTACATGCTGACCCTCCCCCTGTGGATTCTCTGGGCACCCCTAATATCCTTGACCCATTCAGGGTCCTGCTCTATTCTGATTATAATTTTCCAGTGGAATGTGGCAATAGAGGCTGTAGGTGATATAGCTAGCATTTCACAGCCCTTCCTATGCTGTTTAATAATTTCACGCACATTCAATGTGTTTCCATACACCACAGCATAACAGACTGGTCATTGGAGTGATAGACAGGAATCTGCAATAGAGAGCAATCACCATCCACAATTAATTCAATCAGGTAGCCTAAACAGAAAGGGAATGCACTTGATGATACTGGCGATGTGAATCCTGGGGACTTGGCTCAGGCGCACACCATACCACACCTATTGTAGCGCCGAAAACCCATCCAGAACGCCCCTGCACCTAGTAGAAGGCACATTGCTAATGTGGTGCGACTGCTGCTGAACATCTGATTCAGGAATCAGGATAGTCAGTTCCAACAATTCAAATTCCACAATTGATCTCTGCTGGTTTGGCACCCACAACTTTCCTCGGGTTAAGGACTTGGCCTCCAGGCAGGAAGAGATGTGGGTTTATCTACGGACATAGAAATGGAAATAGAGAGACTCATCACGATTGATGCTATTCAATTTTCTTATAAGCGCATCAGTAAAATCACACAAAACAAACCCAACCCCTCACCCAAGGAGTTGGAAATGGTCTTCTCATTAGTTCTTCAAATTGAGGTACTTTGGTTGTAGCATTTGGAGTTATTCTGATTTTAGATCGGAAGGCATGTAGCATGTCTATTCATGATTTATTTTGGTTCTCGCTCTGTTGATTTTTTTTCTTTTCGTGGTCCTGTTCATGCTGGACTATTGTGGATGGTAATCCGGCTATGTGCTTTAGATAATTACATAGTAGTTGTGTTTTAAGTTAAAAGGCATTCCGCTGTCATTATTTTGTCATAGCATTGCAGAATCATTTCTTTAGCTACTATTTTCACCACTATTCGTGCATCCTCTTTTGCACATGGAAACGCTTCTACCCATTTAGTGAACTGATCAGCAATGACAAGCGTGTACTTTATCTGGTAAAATCTTCTTGTAATGATTACAATTCCACTGATTAAGGAGGTACAGCATCATGGGATGCCCCTGGTTTCCTTGACAACGTAAGAGTTCTGAATTAATTTGCCAGTTTGTACTCCAAGAATACAAAATCTCGCCATTATGTCTCTTATGACCCCGTTTGGCCGACATTAGACAATCCATGAAATGTCAGACAAGACATGGAAGAGTGCTAGTTGTCAATGCTATAGGCAGATGACCCATTTCAAAACAAACTGTCTGAATCTGGCGTAGTAAGGCCTTTTTATGTCAATATTCATTATTAGCTGGTGTTACCTGTGATTGTCCAATAGGTTGATCAACCGGGGGGGGGGGGGGGCTATAATCAGAATTATCCACAGACCTACAGAGCAGCCTTAAGCTTGCTTGAGCCTCCCCCCCATAAATGTTTTTTTCAATAATGCTAAACTAACTACTTGTAACCAAATCGTCTGTCAATTCAAAGGTTGCATTTATAGTTTAGAGGTCTATGAAATATTATATCCAGTCTTGTGCAGGCTATTTTAACCCTGGTAAATGTAGGAGGCATACTTTACTGTATGATAATGCCAATAACATTGGGCATGGGGTCCTCCATCCTCATCAGTGTTTATTTGTAAATTGGTCTGATCTGTTCCACAATTGTCATCTCTCCTTTCAAAAGATTTTTGTGTTTTAAGAAACATGACTAATTATATTGTAAGGAATGTTAGTATTGTAGTTGATACACAATTGAGAGACATTCACCAGAGACTGCTACTTTAAGGGTTGGGAGTTCAGGGAGCCAACCAGCAGGAAGGAGATAGCTGGTTGGTAGGTAACCAGGAAGTAGCATGGGGTTGTGGTGCCAAGCATGTCTAGTTCTAGTAGAGAGTACTAACCGAGCTGCCTCTCTACCGCTTGTTACTTTGTATCTTGTTGTGTGAGAGTAAAAGAAAGACTCGACTTTCGCCTCGTCATTCTCGCACTCCCACAGTATTATGGCATCCAAGCCAAAGCTAGATGATGCCACAATCAATCCAATCAAAATGGGAAAATATCTTGTGTATATATATAATATATAATAGATATATATATACTGTATATATATAATCTTGTATACATTATGTCCGCCTAATATGGAGTATGCTGATCACTACAGCATGAGTAAGTCAAATCAGTGCCACTTAAATAACAAATTGCAACTGACGGTATCTGCAGCAATCCTCAATAGCGAAAACGCTCTGTAGCCGAGTTGAACTGACAGACTGCTATGGGAGAGTGTGTGCTTGCAGCCCCACGGCTGCAAGCCTGTGGTGCATTGGCTAACTGGGCCAGGTGTGGCTAATTAAGCCAGCCAGCCACCAAACACACACACTCCCACAATTTATTGTTGTTGTTCAGCCAATCAGGATTAGGTGTTCATCAGGAATCGCTGCATGGCAACACAAATTTGCAAATCAAACTACCAGAGCACAGCATCAGAGCACATCCATAAATATGCCTACCCATTATATGCACTATGGTGATGTAGAGCCCCCTTGTGCAGCCAATCCAGCTGCCATATCAGCTACACTGAACAAAAATATAAACGCAACACATTTGTTTTGGCTCCAATTTTTCTGAGTTGAAAGCAAAGATCTAAGACTTTTTCTATGTACACAAAAGGCCTATTTCTCTCAAATTTTGTTCACAAACTTGTTTAAATCTGTGTTAGTGAGCACTTCTCCTTTGCCGAGATAATCCATCCACCTGACAGGTGTGGCATATCAAGATGCTGATTAGACAGCATGATTATTGCACAGGTGTGCCTTAGGCTGGTCACAATAAAAGGCCACTCTAAAATGTGTAGTTTTATCACACAGCACAATGCCACAGATGTCGCAAGTTTTGAGGGAGCGTGCAATTGGCATGCTCACTGCAGGAATGTCCACCAGAGCTGTTGCCCGTGAATTGAATGTTCATTTCTCTACCATAAGCCGTCTCCAAATTAGTTTCTGAGAATTTGGCAGTGCATCCAACCGGCTTCACAACCGCAGACCAAAAAATTGGAGAAAAGTGTTTTATATATATATAGTGTTTATATTTTTGTTCAGTGTAAATTTAACCGAAAGCATTCTATTCCCCATAAATGATAAAGCATGCGAAATGTCGTTCCACAACTTCCCATTTTCTGTTAGTAAGGACAGCTTTACTTACCTGGGTGTTTATGTCACTTATAAGTACAAGGATCTGTTTAACAATAAGTTTAAGACAGCATTTAATAAGGCTAAACAAGACATGGAGAGATGGTCATGTCCATGCTCCATGTATCACTTGCTGGTATAAAAATTTTGTACTATAATGCCCAGATTTTTATTTCTGTTTCAAGCAGTGCCAGTCTTTATCCCTAAATCATTTTATAAGGAATTAAATCGGTGTATGTCTACTTTTATTTGGAGTAAAATGGTACCTCGAATAAGGATAGAATATTTGGTAAGACAGAAGGCGGAGGGTGGTCTGTCTTTATCGAATTATTTATACTATTATTGGGCGGCCAACATCCACAAAATGATGTTTTGGGTCTCTGATTTATTGGAAGATCAACGTCCAGTTTGGTCTCTTATGGAGCAGAATTCAAGCAGTCCAGTGTCGCTTTGTTCTCTACTTTGTGCCCCACTTCCCTTAAGTAAATGCCATTGGACCAACAACCCAATTATTCATTCAAGATATGGTCCCAGTTTAGACTCAATTTTAAACATAAACATGCTCTTATTAGTACCCTCATTTTGGCAAACGTCAATTTTACTCCATCTCTCACACTCTTCTTTTCAATTATGGCATTGGAGACGTATCAGGTGTGTGAAGGACCTTTTTAAAGACAGGCTTTATTTCTTTTGAACAGTCAAAGAATGACTTCAACATTCCCTCGTCAGGTTTCTTTGGATATTTGCAGGTACGGAGTTATGTCAAAGCACACTTCTCTTCAACATCCCCACAGAGTACCTGGATAGATGATTGTTTGAAAATGGATCCGGTTGGCAGGGGTCGGGTGTCTGTATTGTATGACAATATTCAGAAGGTCGCCTCCCCATCACTCAATAACTTAACAAGGCAGTGGGAAGATGAGTTTGGAATTACTATATCAGAAATAAATTGGCAGGCCCCAATGGACCTTTCCCTACTCAATCGGCAAGTCCCGCCCCCCCTAGTTACTGTTGCTATGCCCCACAAGCTTTCCCACAGCTCTGCAGCATGTTAGTAATGGCCACTGAACAACGCCCCCCTGCTGATGATTCTCTCTCAAGGATTCCTGACAATATCGCTGTATGTTATTTGCCAAATGCCGCTACATTATCTAAGAGAGTTCTACAGAAAGGCCTGAACTATTTGACACAAGGATATATCCATGACATTCGGATTTCGGACGGAGCAGACGACAAGTGTTGGCGATCTATGCAGAAGACACAAACGGCTCACAATCTCCACATTGAAATTCGTCAGGACAAAATCGTGGAGTCCTACTGCACATGTAAAGCAGGGTGAGTATATTAGTGATGTGTATACAATGAAAATAAGCCTAAGATCTGCTAACTACTAGCTACAATGGGCTAATCACCTAGCTATGCTAATCACACGATGGCGCGGTAACAATCTGGTCCTAGCGAAAAAAAACATTACACTGCTCAATGTACCTGTACACTGAAATAGGTGACAAATTAACCTTTGAATTTTAACTAATTAGCTAGCTTTGTAGCTTTTTGTGTCGGCGCTGCTGTAAATTGATGTGTGGAGTCACTATCAACCATTTGATTGTTGCACTTGTGAACTTTCAGTGTTTTAAGTACATCATAAAAACCACCGCGTTCAGTAATTTCCTTATCAGATACAGCACCTGTAAATAACTCGGACACAAAAATTACAGACCCACTTGGATCACATCCAGTCAATGAGGGTTGTGCTTGACTTATAGTCACTATAAAGCTGACTCTGTAAAGCCAGTGCAGATGTTTTTAATAATAATGAGGCCATATGTAGTTGTCCAAATGTAAAATACATAAGCTCTATCCATGTATTAAAAACAAGTCCTGCAGACTGCATGGATACTCCAAATCTCGATGAAACGCGCTCCCTGTAATCTCTGTGTATATCTGTGTTCATTATTGCACGTTCCCCAAGCGCATCTCAGAACCATGTTGTTCTAACTAAATGTAGCTGTAGTCTAATCTATGAACACAACAACGCGGGACAAGCTTTGTTTGTGGGACATCATGGCGGCTCTATTGCAAGGGGCGTGGTCTTAAGAAATCAGGCAATCTTATTGGTTATTATTCTCCACGTGACTGACAGTGTGGAAAGGTCCATTACCCTGGTTCACTCATCTTCAATATGCATTAGACATGGTCTAGTGCAGTTTAAGATTCTGCATAGACTACATTTACCTGTGAGTAAGCTGGCCAAATTTTACCCTGGTTTAGATCCAACCTGCATCAGTTGCAGTCGAGACCCAGCTACCCTCAGTCACATGTTGTGGTTATGCCCCAAATTGATCCCATTTTGGGCAGGTATATTCAATACCTTTTCATATATGTGTAGTAGGACAATCGATCCTAACCCATTAACTGCAGTGTTTGGTGTAGTCCTGAAGGAGATGCTAATAACGACCCACCAGGCTAAGGCTATAGCATTCTCATCCTTACTTGCTGGATGTCTGATACTCTTCAGTTGGAAGAAAGCTATGCCACCACCTCACAAACGCTGGGTGGAGGAGGTAATGTCTCATCTTAAACAGCTTAAACACACTTCTCGAGGCTCCACCCAGAAATATCACAAGGTCTGGCAACCATTTCTGTCCTATTTTGAGACTGAGTTCACTACCATCACTGCCAACGTAGCCCCCCCCCCCCCCCCCCCCCCCCCCCCCTCTTTGTTTTTTTTTTACTTTTTATTTATTTATTGTTTCTTTTCTTTTTTCTGAAGCATTTGTTATAAGTGCCATTTGTTATAAGTGCCAGTTGGCAATAATGTTCTATGTTTATGCTTAAATGTATCGATTATTTTGGAGTATTGAGTACCATTAGAATTTGTGAAAATCAATAAAAATATTTGAATAATAAAATAAGAACATTGTGATGTACCTCTGTTCAGTATCCCACTTCTGACACCAAGTTGTTATGCACGGTTTCGAGCGATCATCTAATTTGGCTGAGGTTCAGGTTCAGGATTGTCTGTAAGCGTAGCAGCGAGCTCAATTTGACACAAGGAATCACCCGGAATGATTTATTCAGATACATAGAGCATATACACAGTTTTGGACATGCTAGTCAAGGGTCTGAGGTGGGTGAAAAGAATGCAGCCGCGGCGCCACAGTTGGGTAAAGGTGTGTTGCCTCGAGTCACCCACAGTTGGCGGGTCTTCATTTGTGTGTAGCTGTGAATAAAGTTTGTACCTGCAATTGTGCGGTATATGGGGCACAGGGCAACATAAATCTACTCCTGTTGTCCTAGTCATGGTGATCCCATTTGCTCCCTCCATGGAGCTTGCCACATTTGTGTCAGAAGTGAAATCTGGAGCGAATGGAGGAAGAACGCCGCAAGCTCAGGGACTCGATGCGGGAGCGTATCTGGCTTGCAGGCCTCTCAGCTCCGACAGGGGAGTGCTGCCTGCCGAAGGTCAGTTGCCACCCGGTGGCCAGAGGGAGTACTGCAATGCTGGCGGTTGCATGGAGTCACAGTCAGGGGGTGCACAGAGCCCTGGTTAAGCTGCCACAGTATGGTGGGGGTACGCCATTGGAGCCATACCTCACCCATGTATGGCTGGCAGCATGGTATATATGCTGGGAGGACGATGAGGCTGCTGTCCACCTGGCCCTGGCCTTGGATGGACCAGCACGCAGGTTCTTCTTGACCTGGCTCCAGTGGACTGGACCTGGAGAGGCGCTTTAGTCAGTGCCAGGATGGGGAGCGTCTGGGCGCCCTTGCGACGGATGTGTGGCTCTACACCCAACGTGGCTACCCCCGGTTCAGTCCAGACGATCAGGAGAACCTTGCCCTGCATGCCCTCCTGCGTGTGCTGTCCCCAGAACACCTGTGGCAGCACCCCGGTCCCTCGCCAATGCTCTGCAGGAGGCGGAGACAGGAGACGGGCTGAGGCAAACTTCTTCAGCTGAGCCACCCACCAACGTGGACCCTCTGCCTACCCACACAGTGGCAGACCATGAGCTAGAGGAGGAGGACAAGGACGATGGGGAGGGGGAGCTCGTCTGCCGGGTGCCACCCTCCGTTCCCTAGGGCCCACCATGACCAAAGCAGACTACCAGCCGCTGCCATTGCTCCGCAATCGGGAAAACTACTGCTGACCCCATCACCCCCAAGGCTGATGCACCCTGATGGGCTGCCTTGGCCAAGCCAGAGGGCTGTACGTGGACCGTGAGCAGGATGGGCAGGCTTGACCGGCAACTGACCCCTTAGGTGGGGGCTATGTGGCCACCACGAGGGTACCCCCGGGGGGCGCAAAGGCTCATGGGAGCCGGGAACCAACTCAACGTTGTCTTCACAAGGTCCCACGCCACTTCGGCACTCTCTGTTACCCCCCTCCACCATTTTGTCGCTTTCTCCCTCCCCCTAAAATCTCCCACCTCCCTCCCCACTACTCCGCACATTGTCACCTCTCGAAGAAACCTGAAAACTCACTCCTTCTATTCTCATTGCAACTGTCTTCTCCTCGCTTCTCCTTCACTAAGTTTCTCCCACCTGTCAGTAAAGGAAGTCTCCTCCACTCTGACATCCTGTCTCTTTTCTTCCTTTGACTCGCTCTGTCAACTCACCTCCAGACCAGCGATCCTCTCCTCCCCCTCCCTGGCTGTCCGAAGATCTGCAGGCACGTAGAACAGAGCTGCAGGCAGCTGAGGAAAATGGAGGAAATCAGACTCTGCTGATGATCTCTCTCACTACCACCACCTCCTATCAGATTTCATCTCTACTGTGTCAGCAGCCAAATCAGCCTTCTAACTTAAAAAGATCAACGCTTCCACCTTCAACCCCAGGAAATCTTTCTCCATGTTTTCTTCCCTACTCAACCCTCCCTCCCCTCCTCCTCCCTCCTCACTCACAGCTGATGACGTTATCACCTACTTTACAAGGAAGGTGAAGGACTTACCTCCGCTTTCACCTGCTGCTGCTATCCTCCCTCCCCCTTCACCCACCCCTGTCAGCCTTACCTGCTTTGCCCCCCTCTCCCCTGATGAAGTCAACAGGCTTGTGATATCCAACCATGCCACAACCTGCTCCCTTGTCCCAATCCCATCTTACCTTCACCTAGACAATTTGGGTGACATCCTCCCCTTCCTCACCACCCTAATCAACACCTCCCTCAATTCAGGCCTGTTTCTGACCACCTTAAAGAATCAAGCCACTCCTCAAAAAACCCACCCTTGACACCACCGACGTCAAAAACTACAGATCTGTCTCTCTCCTTTCATTCCTCTCCAAAACCCTAGAACGTGCTGTCTCTACCCAACTATCATCCTATCTCTCCCAAAAGAACCTGCTAGACCTTCATCAGTCAGGCTTCAAGGCGGCGCACTCCACAGAGACAGCCCTGCTCGTCCCTCCCTGACGCCAGAGGCTCGTCCCTGTCATCCTTCTTGACTTGTCTGCCGCGTTCGACACAGTGAACTACCAGATGCTCCTCTCCACTCTGGCAGAGCTTGGCATTGCTGGAACTGAGTTACACTGGATCACTTCCTACTTGACAGATTGCAGGTCACATGTAATTCCTCCCTGTCAACACCCTGCACCCTTGACACTTGAGTCCCCCAAGGCTCAGTACTGGGGCCCCTTCTGTTCCCCTGATACACTTGATCTCTAGGCCCTGTAATCACATCCCACATCTTCTCCTATCACTGCTATGCAGAAGACACCCAACTGTCTTTCCTTCACGCCCTCTGACACCCAAATCGCAACATGCATCTCTAAATGCCTGGCTGACGTCAGCAATGGATGACTGCCAACCACCTGAAGCTTAACGTAGAGAAGACCTGAGTTTCTCTTCATACCAGGGAAAGACTGCCCTAAGATGGACTACTTGTCACCATTGAGGACATCAAAGTCTCCCCTGCACCCACTTCAAGGAACCTTGGTGTGGTACTGGATGACCAGCTGTCCTGCTACCCCAACATTACCTCTGTGGTCTTGTAGAATTGCTCTTTGCAACATCTGCAAGATCCGGCCCTTCCTCACACGTGAAGCAGCACAGATCTTGGTCCAAGGGCTCGTCATCACTCACCTTGACTACTGCAACTCTCTCCTGGCTGGACTCCCCGCCTCTGCAATCAAACCCTTACAATGCGTCCAGAACGCAGCAGCGCGCCTGGTGTTCAACTTACCAAAACTCTCCTATATAGCCCCCCTCTTCCGCGACCTTCACTTGCTCCTGGTAATTAGATTCAACACACTGGTACTGGCTGTCAGCGGAACTGCCCATACCTACCTCCAAACATTAGTCAGACTCTACGCCACAACCCGAGTGCTCCGCTAAACAACTTTGGCTGGGCGACTGGTACTACATTCACTAAAAACAAGCAAACATCGCTCTGCCAAGTCCCAACTCTTCTCTCAGGATGGCAGAGTTGCTCGCCAGTTTCTGCAAAAGACTCAAGACCCACCTGTTCAGAGTTCACCTGGACTCTGCATAACAGAGAATATGTGTGATGATGAAGAACATGTGACAACATGTGACAATAAAGCACTTTGACATTTGACTCATATTCTGCCCTCTACATGCTCAAATTCAACCATAAATGGCCAATGCAAAGCACCATATGAATATTAATGTATTCAACTCCCGCAAGTTCATCCATTCATCTTGATCGGTGTTTACATTCCACCACAAGCCAACATGCAGGAGGAACATCGCATGCTCATTGACCAGATGCTGTGCATGGAGCAGACAAACCCGGACTCCTTAGTTATGGTTCCTTTAACAAAGGAAACCTCACAAACAAACTTCAAAAATACAGACTGTTTATCAAATGTCCGACCAGTTAGGAGAACACGTTGGATCACTGTTACACTACAGTAAGCAGAGCCTATCACGCCATCCCCGCACTGCGCTGGGCGACTCTGACCACATCATGGTCTACCTGACTCCTGCATAAAGGCAGAAACTAAAACTCTGTAAACCTGTTGTGAGACTATCTAAGAAGTGGACTAGTGAAGCTGTGGAGGACCTTCAGGCATGCTTGGACTGTACAGAATGGGATGTTTTCAGGACTGCTACCAGCAGTCTGGATGAGTACACAGAGGCTGTGACTTCATACATTAGCTTCTGCAAGGACTGTTGTGTAACATCATGCACCAGGGTGAGTTTCAAACCCTGGTCCACAGCAAGATTCAGACAGCTAAGGTTGGAAAAGGAGAAGGGCTTCAGGGGTGGGGACAGGAAAAGTTTTAGAGGGTTGAAATACAGGTTTAGCAAGGTTGTAAGGGGGGCTAAACTAGTGTACTCTGAGAAACTCCATCAACAGCTCTCAGATAACAACTCAGCATCTGTCTGGAAAGGGTTCAAAGAGATCACCAACTACAAACATAAAACCCCCCACTCTTTCAATGACTCGCGCCTAGCCAGTGACCTGAACCAGCATGACTGCCGATTTGAAAGACAGTGGGACAGTGCTGACACCATCCCCCAAGACAGCATTCACCAGCCCCAACCCACTAACCCCCCTTCCCAAACCACAGCAGGGGCCTCTTCACAGCCACTCACCCCCACAATGACAACCCTTCCATAGTGGGGAGGGATGTAAACAGACTGTTCGAGACAAAGAACCCGCGCAAAGCAGCCGGACCAGACAATGTCTCTCCCTCCTCCTGAGGCACTGTGCAAATCAGCTGTCTCCAGTGTTCGCAGGCATCTTCAACACCTCACTGGCACATACATGCCATGTATCAGCCTGCTTTAAAACCTCCACCATCATCCCCATCCCCAAAAAGCCAAAGATCACAGGTCCTAATGACTATAGACCCATGACATTGACCTCTGTGGTAATTAAATAATTTGAGTGCCTTGTGCTGTCCCACCTCAACTGACCCACTCATGGACCCCCTGCAGTTTGTAGATGATGCCATCAACATGACCCTCCACTTCATCCTCCAGCACCTGGACTCCTCAGGAACCTATGTCAGGATCCTGTTTCTGGAGGTGCAGTCAGAAGAAGTTGGCACTCTCAAGACAGTGGAAATAGTATTAGACTTCCGGAAGAACTCAGCCCCACCCGCCCCCATCACCCTGTGTGACTCCCCAGTTGATACAGTGGCGTCCTTTCGTTTACTGGGCACCACATCACCCATGATATCAAGTGGGAGCTGAACATCAGCTCCATCACCAAAAAGGCCCAGCAGAGGACGTACTTCCTGCGGCAGCTAAAGAAGCTCAACTTGCCAAAGACATAGACTCCATCTTCACCTCCTCCATCACCATCTGGTACCCTGCTGCCACTGCCAAGGACAAGGGCAGACTACATCGTGTCATTGGCTCTGCTGAGAAGGTGATCAGCTGCAATCTGCCATCTCTCCAGGACCTGCACGCCTCCAGGACCCTGAGGCGAGCAGGTAAGATTGTGCTCCAACCCCGGACATAAAGGCAATAAAGCCGTTTCTGATTCTGATTCTGAAAAGTGTTCACTACACTACACTAAAGTGTCACTTCCGGCGCTGTCTCGGGCGGCTGCCAGCCAGAGTTGCTCCTAGCGATCGTGTACTTTTAACTTATTTCCTATCCTTACTTACTTGTTTTAGAATTCTGTTATTTATTAGTGAGACGTTATTTGTACAGCAGAACAAGATGGCTCAGCGAGCTCTTTCTGTTTTTCGTTGCTATTTTTATTGTACATTTACTCTGCCCGACGCCGGGCATGGCGGACGCGGACGCGCCGCGGGGCTCCATTGTGTTCACGAGAGATCAGCTGCTGAACCTCCGACTGTGTGGCGGGGCCGGCGGGAGACCCGACATCCCCAGGGAGCTGAGGAAGAGATACCGGGGCTGCAGGGCCGGGAGGAGAAGACGGCTAAAGAAGAGAAGATATCGACCGTATCTCCCGTCCATCGTCATGGGGAACGTACGATCTCTGGTGAACAAGATGGATGAGTTAACATCACTCACAAGGAGCGAGAGTGTGTTTCGGGAGGGCTCTGTTATGTGCTTCACGGAGACTTGGCTGCATGACAATGTTCCGGACACTGTGGTGGACTTAGCCGGCTTTCAGCTGGTGCGGGCGGACAGGAGTTGCATCGAGAGCGGCAAGAAAAAAGGAGGGGGAGTCGCTGTTTACGTGAACAACAGATGGTGCAACTACTGGCAGTGAGTCTCCGTTCATACTACCTGCCCAGAGAGTTTACCCAGGCCATTGTTATTGTTGTTTACATTCCTCCTGCGGCTAACACGTCGCCGGCTGCTGACGTCATCAACTCCGTGACCGCGCGTCTACAGACTCTGCACCCAAACGCGTTCATATCGATATCGGGTGATTTTAACCACGTTACCCTGACATCAACCCTGCCCACATTCAAACAGTTTGTGGACTGCAAAACCAGGGAAAATAAAACCCTGGACCTGCTGTATGCCAATGTTAAGGAGGCATACAGCTCCACAGCTCTCCCCCCTCTGGGCAGATCAGACCACAACCTGGTCTACCTGAGGCCCCTCTATAAACCTGCGGTCCAGAGGCAACCAGTGGTCACCAGAACTGTACGGGGGTGGTCTCAGGATGCGGAGGAGGCTCTCCAGGGCTGTTTTGAGCTGACAGACTGGGATGTTCTCTGCGATGGACATGGGCAGGACATAGACGGACTCACAGGCTGCATAACAGACTATGTAAATTTCTGCACGGACTGTGTGATCCCAACCAAGACCGTGCACTGCTTCCCCAACAACAAACCCTGGGTGACTAAAGACATCAAGGCATCACTGAACAGGAAGAAAGCGGCCTTCAGGAGTGGTGACAAGGAGGAGATGAAGAAGGTGCAGAGAGAACTGAGGGAGAAGATCACAGAGGGCAAGGAGAACTACAGAAGAAAGCTCGAGAGGAAGCTTCAACAGAAAAACCTCTGGGAAGTGTGGAGTGGATTGAGAACCATTACTGGCCATGGAGCTAAGACCATTCAGGGGAGGGAGGGAAATCTGGATGAGGCCAACGAGTTAAACCTGTTCTTCAACAGGTTTGACGATGTGGCTCCTCTCATCCCTCCCTCTAGCTCCTCCTGTGATGATCTCCCATCTAACCTCTCTCTCTCCCACCCCCACCCCCCCTCCCCATCTCTCTCCTCTCTCCTTCCCTCTTCTCCTCTCCTCCCCTCTCCTCTCCCCGATTGCTCTCCCACCTCTCCTCTCCTCTCTCCAGGACCAATCATCACCTTCACGGCGGAGGAGGTGAGATGTGAACTCGGCAGACTACGCCCAGGCAAGGCCGCAGGGCCTGACGGCCTCAACCCCAGAGTGCTCTGCAGCCCAGCTGTGCGGCGTCTTCCGGCGCATCTTCAACCTGAGCCTGAGCACGACGACCGTTCCTGTCCTGTGGAAATCATCATGCCTGGTTCCTGTCCCCAAGAAGAGACACGCAAGCAGCCACAGTGACTACAGACCGGTGGCCTTGACCTCACATGTGATGAAGTCGCTGGAGAGGCTAGTCCTGAAGCACATCCGTGCACTAGTCAAACCATCACTGGACCCTCTGCAGTTCGCCTACCAGCCCCGTATTGGAGTGGAAGACGCCATCATCTACCTGCTGCACAGGGCTTATTCTCACCTGGAGGAGGCAGGCAGCATTGTGAGAGTCACATTCTTTGACTTCTCAAGCGCTTTCAACACCATAAAGCCTGCCCTGCTTGGGACTAAGCTACTGGACATACAGGTGGACGCTCCACTAGTGGCCTGGATTACCAACTACCTCACAGGTCGGCCACAGTATGTGAGGCTGCAGAGCATCACGTCAGACACTATTGTGAGCAACACGGGAGCACCTCAGGGGACAGTCCTGTCTCCTTCCTGTTCACACTCTACACCTCAGACTTCAGATACAGCTCACAGTACTGCCACCTGCAGAAGTTTTCGGATGACTCTGCCATTGTGGGCTGTATCAGGAAGGGGCAGGAGTCCGAGTACAGGGGTGTGGTGGACAGTTTCGTGGAGTGGTGTGGACTGAACCACCTGCAACTCAACATCTCCAAGACAAAGGAGTTGGTGGTGGATTTCAGGAAGCAATCGACTCACTTGAAACTGGTCATCAGGGGGACCGAGGTGGACACTGTCGAGGAATATAAGTACCTGGGTGTTCACAGAGACAATAAATTGGACTGGTCTAAAAACACAGATGCCCTGTATAAGAAAGGTCAGAGTCGCCTGTATTTCCTACGGAGACTCAGATCTTTCAACGTCTGCAGGACCATGCTGCAGATGTTCTATAACTCTGTGGTGGCCAGCGTCATCTTCTACGCTGTTGTGTGCTGGGGCAGCAGGGTGAAGGCAGCCGACGCCAACAGACTCAATAAAGTTAAAGTTAAAGTCCCACTGATTGTCAGACACCTGAGTGTGTGAAATTTGTTCCCCGCATTTGACCCATCCCCTAGGGGAGCGGTGAGCAGCAGCGGTGCCGTGCTCGGGAATCATTTTGGTGACCTAACCCCCCAATTCCAACCCTGAGACTACCAAGGTGTACCACAGAACGCCACAGGAGGTCCTTTCTGCCTGTGGCCATCAAACTCTATAACTCCTCCCTATAACTCCTCTAATCCCCCCTACAAGACAATGAACACAGCAATGTATTAAGACACAGTTCGTAAACTACACTTCGTTATACAAGACACTTCCGCTTATGATGTCATTGACATATAATTTGTACCCCAAAACATTTTTCTCCTAAAGGGTTTTGTATGGGGTGGATACGGCGTGATCTTTACTCTTTTCTTGTAATTGGGCCATTAGAACAAGAAAGGAGAAGTTCATCAAGTCGTACCCAGTAACAAAGGACTAAGTCTCTGATAAGAACCACTATGTGGTCAGAGTAACCGACTCCTGAGTTACACTATATAAGGTATAACGATTGATTGTGTGATTATTGAATAATCAAATGAGGGAGTGTGGTGGAAAAATACCATATTGGTCATTTACAGGCAACTTGCCCTCATCTGCATATCATTGAGGGGACCCCTGCTGTGAACAGTCACTGGCATATTCTTAATTCTTAATGTCATGTCCAATAATATTTCACTTCTTTATGCCAATTGTTTTCGCCGTCGGAATATCTTATCTTGCCCACATATTTGTATATTTAACTGTAATTTGCATATACGTTAGTTATTTTATCAATCTGTGGTTTTTGTACTGTATCGCTATGCAACCTGGCACAAGAATTTCCTTCGGGATTAATAAAGTTCTATTCTATTCTATTCTATTCTATTCTACAGTGATTTTACTTCGACAGACGACCTATATGGCCACTACAATCGTACTTGGTGTTATATGTGCACAGTATTAGAAATATATATTCCAAATATATTTGCACTAAGAACTGCAATACTTTACAGCTATTTATGTGATGTAATCTTAAAATTCCATGCAAGGTGTTAAAAGTCGATCATACGCTACACTACACATCTATAGCCTATCAAAATATGGGAGTGAAAGGGTGGTCAGAACCCAGCTGCAATGTGGATCAGGAAACTCCTGGTGTATCCAGCCAACAGCATACAATTGGATGACAACCCTGACCTGTCTTCCAAGGCATCCCACACACCAGCAGACAAAACAGTAGTATGCAAGGAAACTAACGTCTGAAAGAGAGAGGAGACATCATCATTGCAGAAGATAATCACTTGTCAGTAAACAAAATATACAAATATAATATAATATAAATATAAATAATATAAATATAAAAATAAACACTTGTCAGGGTTGTCAGCTGCATTTCCTGTATTACATGGTGTGGAATGTGTGTGGTTGGTGCCTCGTTTAGGAAGCCTCACCTGCCCCAGTTCGAGTCTGGGGTTGGATGAGGCTATACACCTGAGGGGCATTGACTAATCAGTACACACAGGTTAAGCCAGCCATCTCCCCACATACTCATGGAGCTCTAGCATGTTAACTGTTACCACCTGCTCTGTTCATTCATTTTACAAACTTGACAATAAACTGGACTATTCAACAGCAAGAGACAACAAGGCAGCAGCCCGACCTCCAGGGTTGAGGGGGAGGGGTTTGGCTGGCCAGCACTGGGGAGGTGTGTGGACAATGGGGTTGGTGGTTTTATTTCATGTCAGCTACTCCGTCTAGGCTTAACCTTATGGGCTTGTCACTGAAAATTTCAGCAATTTACCAGTCAATGTGAGCCCCGCCTATATATAGCCGACTTTGTCTATCCTTGCTTAGGTTCGCAAGTCGGCTCCTAAACACTTTATTGTTTTTGTGCGCCTGCAGTGTCGATGGCCCCATGGCAGCGTTTTTTGGCAAAAAGGCTGCGAGGAGGCACGTCTGTGCTTTCCCGCCTCTCTCTGTATGCGGATGTAGGAGAAACCTTTGGCTCTCCACCACTGATTGTGGGGGTTTTGGGCCACGCCCCCTGTGGTGGATGGTGTCGATAATTCTATATTTTATGGGTTCAATAAAAAGATAAAAAGAGGTGGCAGTATCAGGGTTTATGGACTCTCTTTATTCTCCTACTCGCCGCTTTGCGTGTGTTGGGAGGAATTAGAGATTTAATATCACTGTTGTTTTTTCGCACAGTATGGGCGGTTTTGAGTCTTGTGTGCCCTGGGATTTTGGTCCAGCAGGGATACATTCATTGGGCTCTGCTCGCAGCTTCACCTTAACCCATAAGGCAAAGCCTACGCGGCATAGCCTACATATAATAGAATGTTGGTTATGTTATTATAACATCAAATTGTGCGGCTCAATGGGGATCGAGTAGCTTATATTTTGCTAAGAAATCCCAACCGTTTTTGCACAAATCGCAAAGTTTCCCCCCAGTAGAGTATGTGATGGAATATTCAGAGTTAGAGTGGGGAGATCAAAGCCACTGTGCAGAGCAGCTGTAAAAAAAAAAAAAAACTCCATCCATAATTTAGTGAAAATTTGTGCTGGTCACAGACATGTAACTACTGAAGCAAACAAACTGACAATTTTTTATTTGTCAGCCTCAAAGCAGCAAGAGATCCCTCCAACGGTCTCATTCACCACCTACGTTTTTTGCGCAGTGGTGTTTTATTCAAATGGTACATTGGCAGGCTCTCTGTGTGTTATCACCAGTTCTGCCTACAAATTCCACACAGCTGTTGTTAATCGGACTTCTGTCCTTTTTAATAATAAATTCAAACCTTCAGCTGTTTCAGGCTTCATTCTAGGGCTGTGCTATATCATTTATCGAGTTCTCCCCACAATAAGAATTTTGTCATACCTTTAATGACAATGTAAGCATGTAGAAGAGAAACAAGCATGGCGGAAGGCGGAGTTCCAAACTTAGACGAGGAGTATGAGGATGACCCCCACTGGAGGTTTGGTCCGGATGTCGGCAATTCTCAAAATGCGCTACGGGGCAAAATACGTTTTTGTATTTTTTTTACTGTTTTCCTTTTTTACAAAAATTTAAGTTGCGAAGTAGCCACTCAATATAACAAACAACAGTTTTAAGATCACTAAATAGTCATACTTTGTCATCAAAGTAGGCATGTTTATGTTCATTTCAGGTCTGGGTTTGGGGGCGTGATAGGGGTGGCGTTTAATTAACATCTTCAGTTTCGTTGGCTAGTTTCGGTCGAGCCACCGGCCATAAGTAAACCAGCGTGGTCACAGCGTCTTTGTTTACTAGAGAATTTGCGTATACCAGCCAAATCGTGCACGAAAAAACTATGTTCAAAGTTGATCTACAGAATCAGACTGAACTCAGCATCGTTGTCACCAGATCTGAAGGATCGTCGCCAGATATGGGATACATAATGGGCCACGTTAGAACAACAGCAATGACTGAATGGTTGAAGAAAGTGCAAAACAAACGAAAACATCACAGAACAGAATACAACATAGAACAAACTGTTCTGCTTTGTTGTTGGGTAAGTTCAATATTTATTGTTTGTTTGTGTGATCATCTAGCTGTGTAGGCAAGCATAATGCTAGCTAGTCTAGAGTTAATTGTAGCATTGCACTAGCAACAATGTTAGCTAACAAAGAGGCCGCGTTTGCCGCAAGCTAACGTTAACGCAGCAAGGGAGTGTTGTTGCTGGGGCAAAGCTACCATTAACTATAGACTACCTAGCTTTCTGTTTGTTAGCCATCTCGTCATAGCTGTGTTGACCAAACACAGGTACAAAGGAGCCACTGTCCCACTGTTGTCAAACATTAGCTAGCAGCCCAGGTGTTAGCAGGACCACACTCTGAGTCCTTTGTTTTTTTTGTTTCATTGTCAGCAAAAATCTTCTCCAGACCCTACTGCAATCCCACAGAGATCAGGGTGCAGTTCCATGCGAGAGATATGCCAAACGTCCACAAGCAAACAGCATGTCCCTACGCAGAGGAGCACTCCATTGCCATGCCTGGACGATACCCTGGTCACAAAGACTTGAAGGCAAAGTTGTTGCCATCAAATGTCACCAAAGCCTCAGTTTGGCGTATCTACAAAGATGCAGCGGAGACGCTTGGTATGTAAATATATAAGTAATAGATAATAATAATAGTTAATGTTTTTGTAATAAAAAACAGTTGTGTGGATATGTACACCTGTATTTGTTCAAGTTCATACTCATAATATCCTTTTTTTTGCAGGGCAACGTGTTGTTAGTCTGGAGAGCTTCCGGAGGCTGTGGAAGTCACCGCTCCCTCACATAACAAGAACCAAACCCAAGACAGACATGTGCTGGCTGTGCCAGAAGAACAACTACCACATGTTCCGCAGTGCCAACCTGCCTGACGTGGTGAAATCAGCCAAGCTAAAGAAGCAGCTACATGACAACACTGTTGATTTGGTTTACACACACACACACACACACACACACACACACACACACACCTCTGTGATGTTGATTTTCAATGCGTCTTGTCTTTTTCTTCTCTTCCCCTTTGTTCTATATCGTCTCCTCTCTTAGGTCCACTTCCCTTCTGACCCTTATCAGCCTGAGCCCATGTACTTTTTGACTCCACGCAAGTGTGGCCTTTTTGGTGTCTGCTGTGAATGGATGTAAGCAAGTGAACTACCTGGGCATTGCTGCCCCTGAAGCAAGGGCAGCAATGCAGTCATCAACTACGTGCATCATTTCTTCAACAGCTATGGAGTTGGAGAAACACACGTGGACATTCATTGTGACAACTGCAGTGGACAAAACAAGAACAATTTTATGCTGTGGTACTGTGCGTGGCGCACCATGCACAAGCTTCACCTGAAGCTGGACCTCCACTTCCTGATTGCAGGCCACACCAAGTTTTCCCCCGACTGGTGCTTCGGCCTGGTCAAGCAGCACTCCAGGAAGACCAGAGTGGACACTTGCTGACATCGCTGGGGTTGTGAGAGACAGCACTCCTGTGAAGCTTGTCAACATCCCACAGCTTGTCAGGCTGGAGGACGGCACAGTGCTTGTTGAAAGCTACAACTGGCACCAGCTACTTAAAAAAGCTCCCAAACATTAAGAGTTACCAGCACTTCAGGTAATTATCATTGTCATGTATTAGCTAATCTATTTTATGGACATGGTATGGTTGTATGTTATCTGTGGGCAATATTTTAATGTACTATCTTCCTTCTGTTCTATTACAGCCTTGATGCTGGGATGCCTGGTGTGGTTAAGGCCAGAGAACACTGTGATGCAACACCAGTCAGGTTTCAGCTGCTGCGCAATGCTGATGTCCAGCCCCCCAAAGATGGTCTTCAGCTACAAGCCCCACCCGGACTGGACACGGCCAGACAGAAGTATCTTTCTGAGAAGATCAGAGAATTCTGTTATGACGAGGCTCAAGACATCACTTGCCCCCTGCCAAACAGCAGCTCAGAAGAAGGCCCCTGCCAGACAGCAGCTCAGAAGAAGAAGAAGACTGTCCGTGTATAGCTTTTACTAGCACTCTGATTGTACTGTACATAGGCTCTCTCTCATTATCACAATGGCACACATGTATAAACACATTGCAAATAAATTACATACAATTATTGTTGCTATTTTTTGTACCTTTTACAACTCACAACTTTACAACAACAATCATGTAGCCTGTGACAATAAAAAAACTTAAAACTTCAACTTCATCTTATATTCATATTCATAATAGGCTTTATGTTCAAAGCTTGTTGACCTAATGTTAACCCAGCTAGTGGGCCCCACTGAGGCCTACTGTAGTCCGGACGATAGAAATGTCCAATTTGATTATGTTTATTTACATTCATCTTCCCAACTACGGGGGCTCTACAGTTTCAGATAGAACGGCCAGTAAAAAATTGGGTTGCTTGAGTAATGGTCTGTTGGTAAAATCATGGTTTGTCATTTTGGAACTATTCATCGAATAATACATGGGCATAACCATATAGATTAGAATTATGAATGCTGCCTATAGTGAATTTAATGTATTACTTTTTAGTAAGCTTACTAGCTGACATTATTCATCATTGAAAAGCCCATCAGACCACCACTGATGGATAATGACAGCTAGTCCAGTGGGGGAGTGGTTGGGAGTGGGGTTAACCAGCTATTGTTCCCACCCATTACCTGGCTGTGAGAGGTGTGAACAGCTCTGAATCTTTAAAGCTCTTTTTCTCTGCTTAGTGATTTCAGGTGTACCAACAGTCACAGAAGCATATCTTCTTGAAATATTTGAAGAAGACCAAACCTCCAGTGGGGGTCACGTATGTGTGTTAGAATCAAGCCACTCCTTAAGAAACCCACCCTGGACACCACCGACGTCCGACACTACAGACCTGTGTCTCTCCTATCATTCCTCTCCAAAACCATAGAACGTGCTGTCTCCACCCAACTATCATCCTATCTCTCCGAGAACAACCTGCTCGACCCTCATCAGTCAGGCTTCAAAGCGGCGCACTCCACGGAGACGGCCTTGCTTGCAGTATCAGAGTCCCTTCGCGATGCCAGAAGCTCTTCCCTCTCATCCGTGCTCATCCTCCTTGACCTGTCCGCCGCTTTTGACACAGTGAACCACCAGATTCTCCTCTCCACCCTGGCAGAGCTTGGCATCACTGGAACTGCGTTATCCTGGTTCACCTCCTACCTGACAGATCGCACTTATCAGGTCACATGGAATGGCTCCCTGTCCAGACCCTGCACCCTTGACACTCGGCTCTGTAATCACATCCCACGGCTTCTCCTACCACTGCTATGCTGATGACACCCAACTGTTTCTCTCCTTCCCCCCCTCAGACACCCACATCGCAACATGCATCTCAAAATGCCTGGCCGACATCAGCAGATGGACGACCGCCAACCACCTGAAGCTCAACCTCGACAAGACTGAGCTTCTCTTCATACCGGGTAAAGACTGCCCTCAGATGGACCTACTTGTCACCATCGAGGGCATCGAAGTCTCCCCTGCACCCACGGCAAGGAACCTTGGCGTGGTATTGGATGACCAGCTGTCCTGCAACGCCAACATTACCTCTGTGGCCCGATCTTGTAGAATTGCTCTCTACAACATCCGCAAGATCCGGCCCTTCCTCACACGTGAAGCAGCGCAGATCCTGGTCCAAGCGCTCGTTATCACTCGTCTCGACTACTGCAACTCTCTCCTGGCTGGACTCCCCGCCTCAACAATCAAGCCCTTACAACGCATCCAGAACGCAGCAGCACGCCTCGTGTTCAACCTACCTAAATTCTCCCATGTAACCCCCCTCTTCCGCAACCTCCACTGGCTCCCGGTAATCGCTCGCATTCGATTCAAGACACTGGTACTGACTTTCATGGCTGTCAACGGAACCGCCCCTACCTACCTCCAAAAATTTGTCCGACCCTACGCCCCAGCCCGAGCACTCCGCTCGGCAACTTCTGCCAAACGACTGGTACCGCCTTCACTAAAAACAGCCAAACATCGCTCTTCCAAGTCCCAACTCTTCACGGTTCTGGCTCCGCAGTGGTGGAATGAGCTCCCGGCTCATGTCAGGACAGCCGAGTCGCTCGCCAGCTTCCGCAAGAGACTCAAGACCCACCTGTTCAGAGTTCACCTGGACTCTACATAACCCCCCCCTAGCACTAACCTACGTGTTTATATGTCTTAACACTTATTAATGGCACTTAGCATTGTTGTTCGTTCTCAGATGTTGTATCATGCTTAGAATTGCACGCCTGCCCAGCTACTTATGCAGGCAACTTGGCAATTATGAAACTCGTTCTATTCGTCTCGTAAATAGGAATGCTCGAAAACAGCTCTATTCTTATCTTCAGGTACCACAGTGATATATTGCTGCCTCTCCTTCAACAAATGTACTCTTTGTAAGTCGCTTTGGATAAAAGCATCTGCCAAATGCCCTAAATGTAAATGTAAATGTCTACTTAAACCCTGCACTGCTACAGATAGGTGTGGACGTGCTACAGTAATGAACAACTGCATATTCATTGTCGAACTGGAGAATCAGATTTACAGGCAATACAAACTTGAGTTCTCAGAGAAGGAGTATGAGGCCAAACAATGACTTGATGGCAGTGCAGCAGACTCTGAATATCTTCAGAAAATGTAAGAAGGGTGACGCTTTTACAATGGAGTACAAAGGCTTAATGGAAGAGATCATTAAGAAAGGCTATGTTGAGAAAGTGCCTCAAGAAAGGCTATAGCAGAAGGATGGCAGACTTTGGTACATTCCACGCCATGGTTTATGCTGTGAGCGCAAGAAATCCATGAGAGTGGTATTTGACTGTTCATCGACTTTTAAAGGCACAACTCTAAACAATGATTTGATTCAAAGCCCAGACCTGGCAAATAGACTGGTTGGGGTCCTGCTCAGGTTCCGTCAACAGAACATTACCATGATGGCAGACATTGAAGGAATGTTTCATCAAGTACTGGTGAATGATGATGACGATGACGATCGACGTTGGCCAGATGGCAACACTAGCAAAGAGTTAGAGGAGTATTGAATGACAGTCCATCTTTTTGGGGCTGTATCCTCCCCAAGCTATGCAAACTTTGCTCTTCAAAAGACCACCAAAGATAACGACCGTAAATGTGACATAGAGGTTACCGATACAGTTGTTCAGAACCTTTATGTTGATGACTGCCTGAAATCGGTGTGCAAAGAGGAGTAAGCAATAGCTCTCTCAAAGGGTCTCCAGGCAAGGCAAATTTAAGTTGACAAAATTGGTGAGTAACAGCCATGCTGTACTCTCTTCAATCCCTGACAAGTATAAAGCTAAACCAATTAAAGAACTTGACCTTGACCGAGATAAGTTGCCTCTCGAGCGAGCACTAAGCATCCAATGGAACATTGAAAGTGACCTGTTCACCTTCCAAGTCACCACAAAGAATCGACCAGCTACCAGAAGAGGTATACTTTCGACTGTGAGCTTTGTCTATGATCCATTAGGTTTCCTCTCTGGCTCAATGTCCCGCTGGCAGCATTATTGGATTGGCTATACATCACGGGTACAAAAAGCCAATCGGTTTGCAGTATTTTGGCTGCAGTGTTTGGTCCATTTATACTATAAATGGGCGTGTCGAGCCAAAACACTGCAGACTGATTGGCGACCTCTTTCCCACGTGTCTCCCACAAATACAGAGTACAGATTGGCTATTTTTTTACCCGTGATGTATAGCCAACCATTAATGCTGCCCTTGGGACATTGAGCCAGAGAGAGGCGACTGCATCAGAGCCGCCTGCAAGGAGTGCATTTTGCCGCAAGGATCGCATTTTAATTTATTTTCATTTAATCGGCAATCAGATCATACAAAATAACGATTCCAATAATTGGAAAAATTATGAATATCGGATCCGATTATCGGCCAGAGCGCTAGTCGTTCGACCCCTAGTCAATACGGGTAATTTTTGACCCATGTTGTGCCTTAGAAGGGGTTTGCATAGCTTGTGTGTCAAAGGGTTAAGACTGCTTGGATGCATCATTTCTGTGACGCAAGTCAACTGGGCTACGGAACCGTGACCTATCTTGCAGATAATGAAGGAAGGACTCATATTGCATTTGTGCTAGGCAAATCCAGCGTGACTTCACCGAAGAAGATCCCGAGGCTTGAACTCGCGATAGCAACATTGGCTGTGGGAGTAGACCAAATGCTCCGAACAGAGCTCACAATCGATGGTTGAAGGGACCAGATTTCCTCGGGGAGCCAGAATTACAATGGCCTCAGAATCCAAAACTGAGCACTATCCCTCAGGACGACCCAGAGGTTAAGAAGGATGTTACTAGCAACAGCATAAGTGTTCTAGAGCAGAGCCCGACCACTAGGCCTATAGAATACTACTCATCAACACCACCGTCGCCTGGGTGCTGAGGCAAAGGAGGCTGCTTCTGCAGCTCAGCCAGAAAAGGAAAGTTTCATATACCTGCTCCTGTCAATCAAGACACAAAGCCTTAGTGTGCAGAGTCATAATCTGCTATGAGCAAAAGCGGCACCTAAACACTGAAAAGAGAGATAAGATAAGATAAGATAGAACTTTATTTATCCCGAAGGAAATTCTTAAAAGGGAAGACAATATCCCAAAGAAATTCATAAGTTGGCCTTCTGAGAGTAGGAGGACGAATAAGCAAAGGATCGATGCCGATGGATACCAAGAATTCCCTTTGGGATGAATAAAGTTCTATCTTATCTTATGTAAAGAACCCAATTATACTTCCGAAAGAATCACATCTTTTGAAACTAGTCCTATGACATATCCACCAACAGGTTGGCCATTGTGAAAGGGGCCATATGCTATCCAGACTTGGTCAATGCTTCTGGATGCCCTGCACCAATGTATTGGCAAGAAAGATTATCAAGAGCTGTATCTTTTGCAGGCGTATGCAAGCAAAACCTTGTGAACAAAAGATGGCTGACCACCCACTACATCGTGTAACCCCTGACCTCCCGCCCTTCACCCATGTATGTGTCGATTACTTCGGACCTATAGAGGTGAAGTGAGGACACGTGGTGAAGCGATAGCGTGACATTTTTCCATCCATTCAGAGTTTGCTAAGAACTTGGACACGGCCTCCTGCATTAATGTCTTGCACAGATTAATCTGCCGGAGAGACTCAGTGTCCAGTATCAGGACAGATAGTGGCACAAACCTTGTAGTTGCGCACAGAGACCTAGCAGATGTTCTTCAGGAACTGGATCACAGGAGGATCCAGAGCACATTATGAAATGTAGGAGTGAAATGAACATTCAATCACCCAGCAGGACCCCACCATGAAGGAGTATGGGAAATAATTAAGGTTTGTAAAGGCTTGTAAAGAATATTCTAAAAATAAGTTCTCAAAGAACCAGCACTAAATGACAAACTGAGTTGTTCGAGGCAATCCTTAACAATAGGACTTTGACTGCAGTAACCAACGACCCCAATGACCTGGAACCTCTCACTGTGAAGCACCTGCTTCTCTTGAGGACCAAACCCATCTTGCCTCCATGGCTATTCCAAAGCCAAGATCTGTACACAAGGAAATGATGGAGGCAATTCCAGTAGATTGCCAACCTTTTCTGGACAAGATGGTTTAGGGAATATCTCGCACTGATGCAAGAGAGGAGCAAGTGGAACAATCGATGGAGAAACTTCACTCTCGATTACTTAGTCATGATCATGGATGAGACTGCTCCAAGGAATTCATGGCTAATGGGACATGTGGTGAAGGCCCTGCCAGGAACAAAAAACCAAACTCTCTCTACTCTGTGAGGCAGACCAAGCCCAAGAAAGGCTGACCATGAACTATTTCACTGACGCAAAATCAATAGTTTAGATGTATATAGAAATCGAGACATGAGTTAGGATTCGGCTCTTATACGAAACAATCTTAAATTGTTGGCTCCTTTTTCTATAATGTATTTTGAGTAATTGATTATGCATTCTGTGCATTAACAGTAGGGGCCGGGATGTTGGAGCCAAATTATTATTTTTGTATATCGATTTATATCACACAGCAATGAAAGTTGTACAATTTTGTTGTGTTTTGCACATAGGAATGAGTTAATTTGTGATATGAGGACAACTTGTGACCGAGGCTGGTAGAATGGATAGGAAGTTATTTAGGGAGGAAGTAGGGTACACAGCGGGGATTCCTGGTTAGATGTGAGAGTGGTATAGAATTAGAAGGAAGGAAGGAACATTTTAATTGAATCATTTATGTTCACGATTGCTTGAAAGAATAAGCATTCTATTTTGTTTGTAAACCTGAGATCGAAGGCAACAACATCTCGTCAGGTGAATCAAGGTGGAGCAGAGGATGTACCACCTGCGGGAGCTGAAGCAGTTCAACCTGCCAAAGACAATGATGGTGCACTTCTACACTGCCATCATTGAGTCCATCCTCACCTCCTCCAATTAAATTAAATTTCAATTTTATTTGTATAGCCCTTAATCACAAGACAGTCTCAAAGGGCTTTACAGGCCAGATTAAAGTGATTTATGACTCCCCCTAGCCCTAGCCCCCCTAAGGGAAAGAAACGACTCCCTTAATTAACAAGGAAGAAATCTCGAGGAGGAACTCAGAGTGGGGGATCCCTCCTTCCAGGGATGGTTCGGAGTGCAATGGTTGTCATACGGGCATTAAAAAGATTAAAAACATCACAAATTTTAAGTGACAAAGTACAAATAGTAAATGAAATAGTAATATTGTGATGCGTGCTGGCTGGAGAGCAAGCAGGTAGCCGTCAGGTGGGGTGGCCAGGTATCCAGTCATGTTCACAGCAGCACCCTCGAGCACCATCAGCACCATCTGGTACACTGCTGCCACTGCCAAGGACAAGGGCAGACTGCAACATGTCATTTGCTCTACTGAGAAGGTGATTGGCTGCAATCTGCCATCCCTCCAGGACCTGCATGCCTCCGGGACACTGAGGCAAGCAGGTAATATTGTGGTCGACCCCTCCCACCCCGGAGATAAACTGTTTTATTCTCTCTCCTCTGGCAGGAGGTTGCGGTCCATCAGGACTAAAACCTCACGCCACAAGAATAGCTTCTTCCCCATGGCAACTGGCCTCATTACAAGACTCGGGACCCCCACTGATCTCCACCGATTCTCACCCTCCCACCCCCCATGGGCACTATTGCGTTACATTCATGCAAATTGTTTCTTTACGTTAAATTACACATTTTTATTGCTTTTTTAAAATGTACTTTTTAAAATATATTTTTTACATATTTGACATTTCATTTTCTTTTTTTTCTATACTATTACTCTATGTTTAATGTTCAATGTTATGCAACAATTTCACAATAGCACAGTCCTTGTTTTTAAGGAATGTTTTATTATAGTTGGGTTAGTGTGGTTTCTGGCAATGTTGTCTGGCAGATTTTGCTCAGTAATATCATCAATCAAAACTGTTTTGTGCACTAGGCACTGTTTCAAGCAGCAGGTTTTGATCTGATTAAGTTTGAACCAGAACTCTGACTCAGGCAAGCATTTCCATGAACAGGCTTGAGTTTCCCTTTCACAAAAGCTGATTTTAGTCTTGAGGAAACCTCAGGCAGATTCAAACTGGACATGAGCGTTCATGTACAGCTTCAAAAGCCATCATCTATGCACCCTGAAAACGTGATTGATCAGGGAATGCCCAAGCCGTCATTCCTATTTCAGTTTTTGGTTGAAGTACCACGTTACCACAGAAAGGCTGGCTCTATGGTACTAGTTACAGCCATCTAGCATTCCCCAGACAGTATTTTTTTAATTGGTGACAAAAATAACAAAAGCATACATTTTAATAATTAATGAATCAATAATGTTTTAAAGAAAGGTGAAGCTGTAGTTTACTATACTGTAGTGCCATAATTTGAAAATACGTCAATGAAATAATTTGCATTACAATACATAGTTACTGTAATTAAATGTACTGAGTTTATTTGCCTTTGCTCTTGCTCCACAGATGCCCACTTACTTTCCATTCCACACTATGGACGACAGGGCCTGCAGTGTGGCCAGCCCTAAACTGTGCAATGATCTGCACCTTGGCTTGCACCAATGTTCATCGCTGCCTTCTGTCAAGTCAAAACTAAAAACCCATCTTTATAGCTCCCCGCCCCCCTGCTTCATAACACAATATACTTGGGCAATGTAGGCCTATAGCTTTCCTTTTCTTTTTTTTTTGTCAAACTGTTTTATGCTATTATACTATTTTATTATTTTTTGGTCTCTTATTTATTCATTTAACTATTTTATTTGTCTTTAATGTGTTGTGCTTGTGCATTCTTGCTTTTAGAATTGTGACAGTTTTTGCCTGGTTGTGCAGTGTTCTTGGGTGCTTTGAAAGGCGCTTACAAATAAAATGTATTATTATTATTTGTTATGCTTTGTTATGCTTCCAGTTTTGAGTGGTCATCTATTGTGGCTGGAGTTCGGGTTCTGGTTCAGGTTCTGGATTGTCTGTAGCAAAGCAGCAAGCTCGGGAATCAATGTGACACAAGGCAGTATCACTCGGAATGATTTCAATTTTATTTAGATACATAGAGCATATATACTGTGGCAGACGGCCACTGAGGGGCCGACTAGGGAGTGTGGACGATGGTCGGGGGAACCGCAGTTCCCCATGCGGCCCCCAGAGGGAGCCAAGGAGACCAGGAAGTGGAGAGAGGCAATCAGCCTCATGGGAAGTGGCTGCGCCTCGTTGAAGGAACTCGGCGGCAGCCAATCAAAGGCCTGGATCCAGACAATAAATAAGAGAGGACCTGGGTGGTGTAGGAGTTCGAGAGAGTGGAAGAAGGTGAGGTGGACGTGGACGTGGACGTGGACGTGGACGTGGACGTGGACGTGGACGTGGACGTGGACGTGGACGTGGACGTGGACGTGGACGAGAAGGAGGAAGTACGAGGAGAAGACCCTGTGTGGGTGAGTTGGGAGACCGGATATAGAAGTGGCTGTGTGCCTGGACGTTCTGCCTGTCTGCCAACCCGAGTTGTGTACCGACTTTTGCCTGCCTGACGACCCTCCCACCTGCCTTGCCCTGGACCCCCTTAGACCACTTCCTGGCATGATACCCACTGCATACGGACAACGACTACCCGCACGGAACAATGGACTAACCCCTATAATTACCCTGCACGTCCCCTTCCCCTGTATGATAAATAAACCCCGTTTGCCTTGTATTCTGGTGTGGACCGTGGATTTGTTATACTCAGTCGTGGACACACTCCACCCAACAACGGAGTGTGCCACAATAGATTTTGCATGGGAAAACAAGAGGAACATTTACATATAGACACAACAAATCATCTAGGGAAGCAGACATGGAAACGCCTCTGAGACGGCCATTCAGGGAGCAGGGACAACAAGGCCTTACATGGAGACCCTTCCGTCCCCACCCCCCAGACAGCCAATCCGGAGACGCCAGGACACCAGGCCCCACGTGGATGTAACAGAGAGACAGTTAACTTGAAGCAGGGATACCATGGCCTCACGTGAGCCACACAGATATGTGGGTCTCTATGCAACAGACCAGGAAGCAGGGACAGCAAGGTCTCACGTTGAGACCTTCCCGTTCCCTCCACCAGACAGCCAGTCCAGATAAAAGAGGCAACATGTTCCCACAACAACACCTGCGAGTGCGTCTCAGAGGACAGATAAGAGTGAAGCTAACTAGTCATGTAGGCCACACGGAAGAGTGGAAAGTTACTGGCCCACAAGATTAATACATCCACAACTCCCATCAATTGCCCTCTTTTATTCTAACAGAATAATCGAGAACAGGAGTTGTGGTCCCCTCCTCGTTTAGGACAAGGGGGTTCACTAGAAACATCCTATTTCAAACTCTAAGCCATGAGCAGTGTTTAATACAAAAAGTACAACATGTCACTTGTAAGCAAATCACACATTAATTCGGGATAAAATCTGGTAACTCCTGCGGGTGATTAAGGGAGTATACAACATGACACAAAAACCCCCCCAAAACATTCAACAATATATAGATATAGTATATATATTTTTCAATCATAATCATAATCATAATCACAAGCGAAGTCTTTCCCCAAAGGTATTGATAAAAATGGTTTGCTTTGCCTAATCTACTGATTGATCTATAATCTACAAAGAACGTGAAGGTCATGGATGTACGTGATTGTCGAAGTACATTATGTGTTATGTGTTATGTTTCGTGTTATGTGTGGGATCCATGTGGGTTTATCAACACCATATTTGTCGCTTTTGAGTACAATTTTTAGATTGATTGGTTGGAGTCTTGAGGGCCACAGGAGGTGTCCCTGATAGGCTGGTCACCTCCCTGGGTCATTTCCACGATGAGGGGAGCATCTGCTCCTGGGTTTTCCCCATGGTGGGGGCCTCTGGTCAGCCCATTGTTGGAGCCCTCTTTGTTGAAACCTCTGGTCAGTTCTTATCTGCTGAGCCCTCGGTTGGCTGTCTGTTGGTCCTTTGTTCTTGGCGGCTGGTGTAGATTCATTGTGGTTGGTCATCGGTTGGGACCACAGTCCTCGTTTCCATAAGTGATCTCCGCTGGTTGGCCATATCGGGCGTCCCCGACTTTCCTTGGGTTGAATATTTTGATTAGGACCAGGTCGCCAGGCAGAAATGGGTGGGTTGGCTGTCCTGCAGAGAAAGGGAAGAGAAGGAGAAGAAGACACATCACCATAGATGCCATTCAATTTCTTAACAAATGCATCGGTATAATCACACAAAACAAACCCCACCCCGCACCTAATGAGTTGTAAATGGTCTTCGCATTAATACTTTGATACTTTGTTTGTAACATTTGGAGTTATTCAGATTTTAGATGGGAAGGCATGTAGCAAAGTCTGTCCATAATCTCTTTTGGTCCTTTTGTAGATTTTTGACTAGTCTTCCGTCTCACCGAATAATTTATTTAGCTAGTATTTTCACCACTGTTCGTGCATTCTCGTTTGCACATGGAAACTAGTCGTGTTCTAGTCGCTTCTACCCATTTCGTGAATTGATCCGCAATGATAAGCATACGATTTATCTGGTAAAATATTCTTGTAATGCTTAAAATGCAGCTGATGTCAGTCTGCCTCCCTCCTGGTGTGTGTTTCCCGTGTGTTTGGTTTGTATTCGTGTAGTGTATTGTTTGGTTTGCATGTTCCGCTTTCGATCTGTTCATTGTTTCCTGTTTGTATTGTATAGTCTGCTTTTGGTTAATTTACTCCCTGTTTTGTCTGTCGGCCATTTTTCACTTCCCTCGTTAGTCTCCCACTTTATACCTGAATCAGTCTTGTGGGTTGTTTTTTTCCAGGTTGTTGTCTCTAAATGGGGTGTTCAGTCTGTCCGTGTTCATGTCACCAGCAAGTGAAGATTTGAAGATTCGAGTTTTGCTGTGCCTCATTTCGTATTCGGTACTATTTAGTTTACTTTTATTAAAGAATATTTTAGGTTAACTTTGCTGCCAGCACTTGGGTCCTTTCCCTTTTTTCCCCTTCACCGCTACCACCGCTGACAGCTGATTGAAGAGGTAGAGCATCATGGGATGCCCCTGGTTTCCTTGACAATGTAAGAGTTACATTTGGCCGACATTAGACATACCATGAAAATGTCGGACAATAATACAAATAATAATAATAAGAGTGATAGTTGTCAATGCTATAGGCGCATTTCATACCCATTTCGTATGGTCATGAGCTGGAGACAGAACTAGAACTAGAACTTCACAGAACTAGACTTTTTAATCCAGTTTAAGATATATTTTTATAATACACATTTTAGATCGTTTTTAACTGGATCTTTTAACTGAATTTTTGTCATTGGACGTTGATTTTAACTAGATTTTAACTGTGGACTTACCTGAAGTCTTTGAAGTGACATACATCGCGTCTACAGCGGTTCGGCTACACCTATGCTACGCTAACAACAACAGCTAGCTCTACACAGCTCTATCACGCCTTGTCCCGCCCGGACATGGTGGCCCCCGCTGAACTGTCCTGCCTTACAGCTGAGCTATTGTCCATAGACAAGCTCATCCATGAACTGCTGCACCGCCAGTCCCAACTTACCTCCCGTCTCCGGCTAGCTGGCGCGGAGCTAACGTTAGCTCCTGTGTAGGGGCAGCGACAAACTGAGTCAGATTAAAAGATTCCACTAGGTGCATAAATTCACTCACAAGAGGCTTAGAGGGACAACAGACATGAATATTAAAATCACCGAGAATCAGGACGCTGTCATAGTTGGGCATGGTAGTAGACAGACCCCCACCACGTCCGGAGGGTCTAGGTGTGCTCAAAAAGTGACAGTCATCAGGACAGAGTTCAACAAGTGGAACAAAATCACCAACGTTAAGCCAGGTTTCCGTCACCAGCAAGAAATCCAGTCTATGGGCAGTAAAAAAGTCATTAAGAATAAAAGTCTTATTGGATAACGATCTCGCGTTGATCAAAGACTGGGGCAGCAGCAGAGTCATAATCCGACGGCGGCACCCACGTCAGAGGGTGGAGATTATGGGGTACTAGCCTACCGCGCTTCATGGATAGCCTGGAGCGTGTCCTGTGGTTCACGATGACCGGGATGGGGAGAGAGGAAGATCTGTAGGGGGGGCACGCTGTCCAAGCGTCTAATGGGGCGGGTGGAGTAGCTGCTTTAAAAGGGCTAGGGGGAGTGGCACTAATAGAGGTAAACTCATGGCGTCAATCTGTAAAACTGGCTAGGTGGCAGGAGAAATTAGTGGCCAGGACTGTCATTCCGTTATCGTTGGGGTGGAGGTTGTCGTGTTTGAACAGATTATTCCTAGTCCAGAAAGAGTCAAAGTGGCTGATATAGCCATATCCACATGCTGTGCAAAAGTGACGTAACCATAGATCGGCACTGTAGATACGGCTGAACATCTCAGAACTTTGTTGGAGGGTGGGGATGAGACCGGAGAATATGCAAATGTTGCCGAGGCTTTCAATCGTCACTGCCAGGAGTTCGTAGTCATACCGGAGTTTGATTGATTGTCTACACCTGATGTCATTTGTACCCACATGCACAATCACTGTGTGGGCAGACGGGTACTGCTCAACGATGGCCGGGATACATTGGACTAAATCATGGATTTTTGCACCCTGAAAAAGAATATGTAATGCCATTCGGGATAGCGACATATCTAACGATGGAATCCCCCACGAGGATATATTTTGGAGGAGGAAAGACGAGGCTGCTAGCAGAGCTAGTGGCACTAGTAGCAGGAGGGAGGAGAGGCGGACAGGGGGCGGTGGAAAGAGCCAGTGAGGGTGACAACCGGGAATGTTTGCGGGAGGGAGAGGAGGTCCGGGAGTTGGAGGCGCTGCTGCAGAGAGAGGTGCGTTTCCTGCGAGAGGATGATCTAGGGCCAGCACCACCGCCCTTCACGACCGAGGTCCAGGAGGATGACCCGGCCAGGATCTTGGGAGAGACTGCAGAGTTGGGAGGCAGTGGCCTATCCTCGTCCAAGCCTTGGAGTGGTCCGTAGTGGTTGGAGAGCTGGAGTGGATCATCATCATTTTCGTCACCCAGAGGATCAGAGAAGAATGGGAGCGATATCCTATTCTTGGTCTTTGGTACCGTAGTCCAGGAGGTGGAGGGAATCGCCGAGTCGTCCCGAAGAGACGGCTCAGAGACAGGAGCTAACGTTAGCTCCGCGCCAGCTAGCCGGAGACGGGAGGTAAGTTGGGACTGGCGGTGCAGGAGTTTGTGTGGCATTGAGCGCAAGTTAAAAAAAAACTATTGGTATAGAGATTGCTGTGTATTGGATGGATTGTAGAGAAAATGCTGTGAAGGCGCCCTCTGTGCTCCTCCAAAGTCCACTAACAGGTTATTTATAGAACGGCGGTACAGAGGTGCAGCACAGCAAGCTATCACAATATAATTGAGTTTTTCATAATATAGACAACTTTGCTGCCTGATACTGTGTTCACCTAATTAAGAAAAAATGTATAAATGAATACATTTAAAAATACAAATAAAAAGTGCCAATCCTATTAAGTTGTGTTCATCTAATCGAGAAGTGGTAAAGCATACAGTAAGGATGGAGAAGCGTACTATGGGGTTGGGGACATGCTGGCCACCCAGGCTATGACGTACAGAATGATCAGTGTTTTCGTTGTGGGAGATTTGGACATTGGTGGAGAGATTGTAAGGAGGGACAAAACGGCAACTATTGCAACGGCCCCCATCAAGGGACAAACCCCCCGCCACACGCCCCCCACCACCGACGACACACCCCTCAGCCCCTGCTGCAGAGCCAGACAGACACGCACACACACCACACACAACAGCGGTGGTAAGGTCGGATAAACGTTTCCATGAAAGTTGTGAAGACCCATCTTTACTGTATTGCATGGACTATTTCTGTCTATACAAGCATAGATCAGAAAACAGAG
>PIJE02000291.1:21696-33792 GCA_002895965.2 Coryphaenoides rupestris | reverse complement strand
CTCCCAACTCTGGAGTCTATCCAAAGATCCTGGCCGGCATCTCCTGGACCTCGGTCGTGAAGGGGCGGCGGTGCTGGCCCATATCATCCTCCTCGCAGGAACGCACCTCTCCCTGCAGCAGCGCGCTCCAACTCCGGACCTCCTCCCTCCCGCAAACTTCCGGTTGTCACCCTCACTGGCTCCTTCCACCGCCCCTGTCCGCCTCTCCTCCTCCTGGCTTTTCTAGTGCCACTAGCTCTGCTAGCAGCCTCGGTCTTTTCCTCCTCCAAAAATATATCCTCGTGGGGGATTCCATCGTTAGATACGTCGCTATCCGATGGCATTACATATTCTTTTCAAGGTCAAAAATTCATGATTTAGTCCAACGTATCCCGGCCAATCGTTGAGCGTTACCCGTCTGGCCCACACAGTGAATTGTGCATGTGGGTACAAATGAACATCAGGTGTAGAACAATCAATCAAATCCGGTATGACTACGAACTCCTGGCAGTGACGATTGAAAGCCTCGGGCAAACATTTGCATATTCTCCGGTCTCATCCCCACCCTCCAACAAAGTTCTGAGATTGTTCCAGAGGCAGTGGCCTATCCTCGTCCAAGCCTTGGAGTGGTCCGTAGTGGTTGGAGAGCTGGAGTGGATCATCATCATTTTCGTCACCCAGAGGATCAGAGAAGAATGGGAGCGATATCCTATTCTTGGTCTTTGGTACCGTAGTCCAGGAGGTGGAGGGAATCGCCGAGTCGTCCCGGAGAGACGGCTCAGAGACAGGAGCTAACGTTAGCTCCGCGCCAGCTAGCCGGAGACGGGAGGTAAGTTGGGACTGGCGGTGCAGGAGTTCATGGATGAGCTTTTCTATGGACAATAGCTCAGCTGTAAGGCAGGACAGTTCAGCGGGGGCCACCATGTCCGGGCGGGACAAGGCGTGATAGAGCTGTGTAGAGCTAGCTGTTGTTGTTAGCGTAGCATAGGTGTAGCCGAACCGCTGTAGACGCGATGTATGTCACTTCAAAGACTTCAGGTAAGTCCACAGTTAAAATCTAGTTAAAATCAACGTCCAATGACAAAAATTCAGTTAAAAGATCCAGTTAAAAACGATCTAAAATGTGTATTATAAAAATATATCTTAAACTGGATTAAAAAGTCTAGTTCTGTGAAGTTCTAGTTCTAGTTCTGTCTCCAGCTCATGACCATACGAAATGGGTATGAAATGCGCCTATAGCATTGACAACTATCACTCTTATTATTATTATTTGTATTATTGTCCGACATTTTCATGGTATGTCTAATGTCGGCCAAATGTAACTCTTACATTGTCAAGGAAACCAGGGGCATCCCATGATGCTCTACCTCTTCAATCAGCTGTCAGGTAGCGGTGAAGGGGAAAAAAGGGAAAGGACCCAAGTGCTGGCAGCAAAGTTAACTTAAAATATTCTTTAATAAAAGTAAACTAAATAGTACCGAATACGAAATGAGGCACAGCAAAACTCGAATCTTCAAATCTTCACTTGCTGGTGACATGAACACGGACAGACTGAACACCCCATTTAGAGACAACAACCTGGAAAAAAACAACCCACAAGACTGATTCAGGTATAAAGTGGGAGACTAACGAGGGAAGTGAAAAATGGCCGACAGACAAAACAGGGAGTAAACTAACCAAAAGCAGACTATACAATACAAACAGGAAACAATGAACAGATCGAAAGCGGAACATGCAAACCAAACAATACACTCCACAAATACAAACCAAACACACAGGGAACACACACCAGGAGGGAGGCAGACTATGACATCAGCTGCATTTTAAGCATTACAAGAATATTTTACCAGATAAAGCGTATGCTTGTCATTGCGGATCAATTCACTAAATGGGTAGAAGCGACTAGAACACGACTAGTTTCCACGTGCAAAAAGAGAATGCACGAACAGTGGTGAAAATACTAACTAAAGAAATTATTCGGTGAGACGGAAGACTAGTCAAAAATCAACAAAAGGACCAAAAGAGATTATGGACAGACTTTGCTACATGCCTTCCCATCTAAAATCAGAATAACTCCAAATGTTACAAGCAAAGTATCTCAATTCTCAAAGTATTAATGCGAAGACCATTTCCAACTCCTTGGGTGCGGGGTGGGGTTTGTTTTGTGTGATTATACCGATGCATTTGTTAAGAAATTGAATGGCATCTATGGTGATGTGTCTTCTTCTCCTTCTCTTCCCTTTCTCTGCAGGACAGCCGACCCACCCATTTCTGCCTGGCGACCTGGTCCTAATCAAAATACTCAACCCAAGGAAAGTCGGGGATATGGCCAACCAGCGGAGCTCACTTATGGAAACCAGGACTGTGGTCCCAACCGATGACCAACCACAATGAATCTACACCAGCCGCCGAGAACAAAGGACCAACAGACAGACAACCGAGGGCTCAGCAGATAAGAACTGACCAGAGGTTTCAACAAAGAGGGCTCCAACCATGGGCTGACCAGAGGCCCCCACCATGGGGAAAACCCAGGAGCAGATGCTCCCCTCATCGTGGAAATGACCCAGGAGGTGACTCCGGAGAAAGACACCTCCTGTGGCCCTCACGCCTCCAACCAATCAATCTAAAAATTGTACTCAAAAGCGACAAATATGGTGTTGATAAACCCACATGGATCCACCACATAACACATAATGTACTTCGACAATCACGTACATCCATGACCTTCACGTTCTTTGTAGATTATAGATCAATCAGTAGATTAGGCAAAGCAAACCATTTTTATCAATACCTTTGGGGAAAGACTTTGCTTGTGATTATGATTATGATTATGATTGAAAAATATATATACTATATCTATATATTGTTGAATGTTCTTGGGGGGTTTTTGTGTCATGTTGTATACTCCCTTAATCACCCGCAGGAGTTACCAGATTTTATCCCGAATTGTGTCCAATAACATTTGTGTGATTTGCTTACAAGCGACATTTTGTACTTTTTGTATTAAACACTGCTCATGGCTTAGAGTTTGAAATAGGATGTTTCTAGTGAACCCCCTTGTCCTAAACGAGGAGGGGACCACAACTCCTGTTCTCGATTATTCTGTTAGAATAAAAGAGGGCAATTGTTGGGAGTTGTGGATGTATTAATCTTGTGGGCCAGTAACTTTCCACTCTGCTGTGTGGCCTACGTGACTAGTTAGCTTCACTCTTATCTGTTTGCCCCGGGAGGCCTCTGAGACGCACTCGCAGGTGTTGTTGTGGGAACATGTTGCCTCTTCTATCTGGACTGGCTGTCCCGGCGAAGGTCTCAACGTGAGACCTTGCTGTCCCTGCTTCCTGGTCTGTTGCATAGAGACCCACATATCTGTGTGGCTCACGTGAGGCCATGGTATCCCTGCTTCAAGTTAACTGTCTCTCTGTTACATCCACGTGGGGCCTGGTGTCCTGGCGTCTCCGGATTGGCTGTCTGGGGGGTGGGGACGGAAGGGTCTCCATGTAAGGCCTTGTTGTCCCTGCTCCCTGAATGGCCGTCTCAGAGGCGTTTCCATGTCTGCTTCCCTAGATGATTTGTTGTGTCTATATGTAAATGTTCCTCTTGTTTTCCCATGCAAAATCTATTGTGGCACACTCCGTTGTTGGGTGGAGTGTGTCCACGACTGAGTATAACAAATCCACGGTCCACACCAGAATACAAGGCAAACGGGGTTTATTTATCATACAGGGGAAGGGGACGTGCAGGGTAATTATAGGGGTTAGTCCGTTGTTCCGTGCGGGTAGTCGTTGTCTGTATGCAGTGGGTATCACGCCAGGAAGTGGTCTAAGGGGGTCCAGGGCAAGGCAGGTGGGAGGGTCGTCAGGCAGGCAAGGGTCGGTACACAACTCGGGTTGGCAGACAGGCAGAACGTCCAGGCACACAGCCACTTCTATATCCGGTCTCCCAACTCACCCACACAGGGTCTTCTCCTCGTACTTCCTCCTTCTCGTCCACGTCCACGTCCACTTCCACTTCCACTTCCACTTCCACTTCCACTTCCACTTCCACTTCCACTTCCACTTCCACTTCCACTTCCACCTCACCTTCTTCCACTCTCTCGAACTCCTACACCACCCAGGTCCTCTCTTATTTATTGTCTGGATCCAGGCCTTTGATTGGCTGCCGCCGAGTTCCTTCAACGAGGCGCAGCCACTTCCCATGAGGCTGATTGCCTCTCTCCACTTCCTGGTCTCCTTGGCTCCCTCTGGGGGCCGAATGGGGAACTGCGGTTCCCCCGACCATCGTCCACACTCCCTAGTCGGCCCCTCAGTGGCCGTCTGCCACAGTATATATGCTCTATGTATCTAAATAAAATTGAATCATTCCGAGTGATACTGCCTTGTGTCACATTGATTCCCGAGCTCGCTGCTTTGCTACAGACAATCCAGAACCTGAACCAGAACCCGAACTCCAGCCACAGTAGATGACCACTCAAAACTGAAGCATTAAACAATAGGGGTGCCCACAGAGTGGAGTCTAAACATGAAATGGATCAGTTAAAGGAACCTTTTCAGGTGTTTGCAGATGAACAACAAACCTAAAACAATACTCACTGTATTGTATCACCATAGAGGATAACCACAAACATGCTTTACGCCACTTCTTCACCTGGTGACTGTTAACCTCTGAATTCAATTCTAATACAAATTTGCATGATTATGAATAGCTCTCCACTTAGTCTATTGGGAAGGGATCTAATGTGGAAACAATCTGATCCATTGGTATTCGGAAGTTATGGGTTCACTCTGTGGGCACCCTGTTTATCTGATCTATGCTGGTTGGGATTCCACTGCATAGGAAATCTGGGCTGGCCCACTGTGTGTGTGTGTGTGTGTGTGTGTGTCTGTCTCGCTCTGCAGCAGGGGCTGAGGGGTGTGTCCCGGGATTGGGGGCGTGTGGCGGGGAGTGTAAACTAAAAAACTAAATTATATTGTGATAGCTTGCTGTGCTGCACCTCTGTACCGCCATTCTATAAATAACCTGTTAGCAGACTTTGGAGGAGCACAGATGGAGTGGTAAGCCCCGCCTCCTGGAGGGTCCTTCTATATCCCGCCCCTTGTAGCTCAGCCTCAACCAAGACAGCGGTCACTACGTAACACATTTCGGGCCTACTCAACCACACTCTAGTATCCACTTCTCAGAGAACGCTTGAAACTGGAATACCACATGAGCTAGACTCAAACAGTTATAACCTCTGCGCTTCCTTAACTGAATGATCTCTAGGATGTCACCCCTTCACAGCATTTTCTCTATAATCCATCCAATACACAGCAATCTCGATACCAGTAGTTTTTTAACTTGCGCTCAATGCCACACAAACTCTCCAGACAACAGGGAACACATCAGACTATATTGTAACTTAATTTTTGTTATGACAGTCAGAGCAGCATGTATGGACATAGAGAGGAGAAACAACCAATGGCCCTTTCTTTCTTTTTCTCTCTACCACTCACTCACATTCACACACACACCGCCAGAAACTCTCTTGAAATATATTAGTTAGATTTGTTTTTTTGTTTTTTGTAATTGTTTTTATTTTTAAGTTCCGCGAAGGGAAGACTTTGTTCCCTAACAGCAAGGGCAAAGGCAAATTCTTCCTCTTCCGTATCCTTGCGGGTTTTAAAAGATGCATATAATGCCATGATTGCACTTTCATGGTCCTATGTACAGTAGTTCTGGGTTTTGCTTGCTTGGATCATGGACAGACTTGCTGTTGTCTATTTCAACCATGAGCTATATCTGAGGCACCTGCTATTGCCTTCTGTCTGTCCCATAACAGTTTACATTTCTCCCACTCAGCGAACGTCTCTCGTAGATATGGAAAATCCCAGTTTGGGTCTCCCACCCTCTCATATATTTGGGCCAGTGGCTACTTTAGATGTGAGATTAGAGACGTTATTCGGGAGGATTTTAGCCATTTTATATGTAATTGTTTGAGGAGACCCTGGCCACGGTTCCCCTTTTGGACAACTTTTGCTTTCTGATTTCTCCATTTCCAACCCCCGTCAGACAATCTTTCACCAGAACCAGGCTACAAAATACTACTATTCTGACGAGTATCACCATGCTAAAACTGGTTTGTCAGGCAGTGAAAGAACTATCGCTCTTTTCGGGCGGGTCCCACTTCCTCAGTTTAGTGAGGGGGGAATTTCCCTGAACTGTTGATAAGAGTCCCCAGTGCTGGTTGACCCTGAATGCCTGTGGCTGAGCGTTAGAGGTTTTTTTCTACAGATTGGCCTTTGTTTAGCTGTACGTCTAGCCAATTGAGCGTACTTTCTCAGAGAAAAGAAATTCTCAAATTTACTAAAAAAATATCTACCGGTGAGCACTCTGTCTTCTAACTCAGGAATGTTACTTCTGCCATTAGGCATCTGATTCAGGAATGTTACCTCCGTAATCAGGCTTCCGATGCAGGAATTATACCTCTGCAACCAGGCATGCGGCTCAAGAATATTACCTCTGAGTCCGGGCATCCGCGCCTCCTAGAGACCGGGTTTCCGATGCAGGAATTGTACCTCTGCAACCAGGCATGCGGCTCAGGAATATTACCTCTGAGTCCGGGCATCCGCGCCTCCTAGAGACCGGGCTTCCGATGCAGGAATTGTACCTCTGCAACCAGGCAGGAATATTACCTCTGAGTCCGGGCTTCCAATATAGATCCAGCTACACTGGGCATCCGATTCAGGACAGCTACCCCTATGATCGGGCTAAACCTACTATTATATGTCTTATTAGGGTGCCTTTGCAATGCAAAGCACTCTATTACTCTCCCGCATACTTATTATTTATTCTTCCGTACACCAGTCTCACAGTGTTGCCAGCACACACGCAAAAATACATTGTCTCAATCGTTTCTTTATCATTATTGTTTTCCTCTGGAGCCTCTGTATTGTCACCAGTGACGTCAGAGGAGCCGCTCGTAGTGGGCTGCTGCAGCAGGGGCTGCGGGGGCGTCTCTCCCCTCAGGACAAGACCTGATCAGATGCCCCTCCCCCCCGCATTTATTACTGTCAAGGCCATTTTGTTTGCAAAGCCCCTTAATCACTCACCTCAGTCTGACATCAGCTGGGCAGCGATGGACTTCCAAATATGGTCGCGGTTCAAAGAGCTCCTGCCAATCAGAGTGCTGCTCACTCTTCACATGCCACATTGCCCACCCCCCACCACCATCTAACCCAAGCCCTCCAAAGAGAGAAACTGCTTAATTATGAATTATCCTTAATTGACCTTAATTATCAAGGAGGAAACCTTGGGAAGGAACTGCAGAGAGAGCAGGGATCCCTCCTTCTTAGTTTGGACTGAATGGGTGGACATTGTTGTGGAAACCAACATGTAATTTAGAGAATTCTTTGGAGAAGGAGAAGTCAAGGAGTTGATGGCAAATTGCAAAGACTTTTATTACAACTTGCTGCAGTTATAACAAAAGGAGGCTGGTCAGCTGAATAGTCTTCAGATCTCAACTCAAATCGATCTTTTTATGGTCTTCCTTTGGTTATCTCAACACGACCCTTAACACATGTACACACCCCTCATTCTGTTAACACACTTGTTGGCTCCCTCTGCTGGCTGCCCCTCAAATTGTCCTTGAATAGTTTTTAAATCACATGACCTTAAATAAGCTTTATCTATATTAGCACTTCTTTATACAGCATTTAGTCTAAAGTATTTTTTATAAAGAAAGATTAAACCAGCATATACAAAAATGAAAACAGAAATGATGAATAGACTGTTTGCAGACTTAAACACTACAATACAAATATTCTGATATTACAATAATAAACAACTTAACAAACTGGAAATTCAAAGTTAGTAATAAGACATCAATGATAGTAAGTACAATTATTAACACTAACTTAATAAGAAACATGAAGAGATTAAAAATGATTATATGAAGAATACTTTGTGTTGGGAGTTGTGGATGTATTGATCGTGTGGGCCGGTAACTTTCCACTCTGCTGTGTGGCCTACGTGACTAGTTAGCTTCACTCTTATCTGTTTTCCCCGGGAGGCCTCTGAGACGCACTCGCAGCTGTTGTTGTGGGAACCGGTTGCGTCTTCTATCTGGACTGGCGGTCCCACGCAAGGGCTCAACGTGAGACCTTGCAGTCTCTGCACCTTTTGTGTGGCACGGGAGGCCATGATACCCGTGCCCTTGTTAACTGTTTGTCTGTCTGTTACATCCCCCGTGGGGTCTGGGGTCTGGCATTCTGGATTGGCTGTCTGGGGTGTGTGGGACGGAAGGGTCTCCATGGCGGCCTTGTTGTCCCTGCTTCCCTGAATGGCTGTCTTGGAGGCGTTTCTATGTCTGTTGTGTCTATATGTAAATGCTTCTCTTTCTCCCCATGCAAAACTCGTATATATGCTCTGTGTATGTAAATAAACTTTGAATCATTCCTGGTGATCTGCCTTGTGTCACATTGATTCCCGAGCTCGCTGCCTTTGCTACAGACAATCCCAGAACCTGAACCTGAACGCCAGCCACAATAGATGACCGCTCGGAACTGCGCACAACGTTAGTGATTACGATCTTATATATCTTATGTCATCTTGTATATATGAATGCTCAAAAACAGTTCCATTCCTATTTTCATGTATCATAGCGATTATACTACTGGTTCCTTCAACAAATCTAGTACGACTCTGTCCCCTGTCTCGAGAATCAGCTGTTGCGCTGCCTGTGCATTCAGATGGGGTTTACTCAGCTGTTGACTCTCTCATGACTGTTGTTTTTCCTTCAGCTTTCTTGGGGTCTTACCCAGCGTTCTCTCTCATGACTGTTGTTTTTCCTTCAGTTTTATTGGGGTCTTACCCAGCGTTTCCCTACCCCCTCTGCTTGGCCGTCACGTCATGTCTACCATTTGTTTGGAGGAATGTTATCTTACAAGTCATAAATGTAACCGGGGCTCAGAGAGTCTTTCCACACTTAAGTTATTCATATAATGCATATTCTTACAAGATGGCGACTATGTTTTGTGGTAAAATTCTCCCATAACATCATGGTGGTAGCAGAACAAGCAAAACAGTTCGGGTAAAGTTACATTTTTAGAAAGTTAAAGTCAAGCACGAAAGCTGATGACACCGCTGCGGTTAGAACTGGAGTAGATGAATGAATGATGACGAATCGCCGGTCTTGGCGGGATTAATAATTTAATCGTCCAATCTGAAAGTCAGTGGGTAATCATTGGACTTGCATTCAGCGACCTGAGTGATGACAGATCTTCGTCTTTATACATCTTAAGTGATGCAACAGACCTTCTTCTTTTGCTTGCCCTCAGTCTTGTTGTTTTTCTCTTCTTGCTATCTTTCTCTTCTGTCTCTTGCGCTTTTTATCGCGAGATGCCAGAATATCGGCGCAAGGAGGATCCATCCTGATGCCTTGTTACACCGAACCAAAAGAGCCAGCATAATGCCACTGTGTAGAAGGGGCTTCTGTCGCTCTCGCTCTCTGTCTGTCTGTCTGCTCTCTCTCTGTGTCTCTCTCTCTCTGTGTCTCTCTCTCTGTGCCTCTCTCTCTGTGCCTCTCTCTCTGTGCCTCTCTTTCTTTCTTTCTTTTCTCTCCTGCTCTATTTATCTTTTCGAGAGCTAATGCCTGACTTTGACCTTTTACCTTTGACCTTCAGAACACAGCCTGCTGTTTTTTCCACAGTTAGACCTCGGCGGTTAATAGAGAAAATACTAAGAAATCTAATATTGGTTATTATCTTATCTCCAATGCGAACTTTGTGACGGCTCCCATGACGTCTTGTCCGTGTATCTCGTCTGCCTGAACATTGATCATCACATGAACGTCACACGCTGGGCTGACCCCCTGGTCCCGACCTTTGACCCCACAAGACTTTGACTTGCCTCACTGATGATACAAAAAAAACCTATTAATTAATCCTGGTCACTTTTGTTTTGTTTGTTTGTTATTGGTAAGGAAGGTGAAACGACTTTGTGTTACTAATAATACTAACACACTTTTTCTGTTGTCATACACAGAGAAGAAAACTGAAGAAGCAGCTGCCAGCCCCGGTGAGTTTGTTCAACATTGCATATATTCTCATATGTGTAATATATATATATACAGTGTGTATACAGATGTGTACGTGCAAGTAGTCCCATTTATATGTAAAACATATACATGGCAATGTGTGTTTGTGTGTGTGAGTGTCTGTACACGCACGCACACACAGACACGGGTCACTCACAAAATGCTAAGCAGGGAGAGAAGCTAACCGCCATCAGATCGCGATTTATGCTCGGCTGACCTTCAGATAGCCCAGGCAGTAGTTTAGCTGAACGTGCTAACTGACTCCCGTGCGTGCCCCGCCCCCCTGCCCCCTGCTGTGCGCCCCCTAGTGGTGTGCTATGTTGCCGACCGCAACGAGCTGAGGAGCCGAGTGATCCAGTGGCTGCAGACCGAGGTGGTGCCCGACGGTTGGTTCGCCAAGGGCTCCAACTTCTCCGACATCCTGCTCAGATACTTCAAGGTGAGTGTGTGCTTGGCTGGTTGAAGCAACCTGAATCAGGCAGATTATTAGTCTAGGGGTTAGAGTGAAGCTGCACACACACACCTGTGGTGGCGTTGGCTAATCAATGCCACTCCAGGTTTTAACCAGCTGTCACCACACACACACACGCTCAAGGAGAGCGCTAGCATGCAAACTCTGCTATAAACCGGTTTATTCAACATCCGCCCCTGAGCCCCAGAAAGGTTTGCCACCTCAGGTGACCTGTAGCCTCCTAGCAAGGAGAACTGCTCCAGGGGGCATTGCGGTGTTTTTGCGTAGACAACACGAGGGGAAGCCTTGAAGGTCTCATGCCACGGCACCTTAACCTCTCGCTGTCTTATCAGCGTGGGTTCAGGAATGAAACAGGGCTTCTGGGCGGTTAGTCTGGTACTGTCTTCTGCGTTCTTATCGCAGCCTTATGGGGACGGCAGTAGCTCAGGAGGTAAGAGCGGTTATCTGGCAACAGGAAGGTTGCTGGTTCGATCCCCGGGCTCCTCCTAGCTAAGTGTCGAGGTGTCCCTGAGCAAGACATCACCTAACCCTAACTGCTCCTGACGTGTTGGTTGTTACCTTGCATGGTTGACACCGCCGTCGGTGTATGAATGGGTGAATGTGAGCCAACTGTAAAGCACTTTGGATAAAAGCACTTTACAGTACAGCTATATAAATGTAATCCATTTACACACACACACAGCCCCCCTGGGGGGAAGCTCTGCCCTAGTTTCGTTTAATCAGAGCGGCAGGGGATCTCTCTGTTTGGGACAGTAGAAGCACAGCGTCAGTAGAGGCTGATGCGTCTGACTGACCCGTACAGAGCCCCCTGCTCAGGACCCTCGTTGAGGGAGAATTATGACAACTGTCGGTTCTGTTGTTGCCAAGCAACGGCTCCCTGCGGCCAAACACAGCACTTCTCTTTATTGGTGAAGGGTCTCTGTGGTGCCAGGGCTTTGTGGATTGAAGATGACAGCAAATCCATGCTATATACCAGGGGTATTCAATTAAAATTCAAAGAGGTCCAGTTACTAAAATTTCCTCCCAGCAAAGGTCTGAATCTTATCTTGTCACTCGAAATAGTGTACCCTGATGTAAATAAAATCAACAACGTACGTACATTTCTATATCATTTATTGTCAAGTGTTTTCAAAGTAATATACTTTTAACATACCAATAAGTCTGAACTTGTATGGCACTTGAATGGAAAACAATACTGGAGTTATCTTTACTACATTTCAAGTAACGGACAACAGACTGAATTTCTTCTGAATAAAATATATTTCAAGTAGCCTAAAAACATTCAGAATCTTCTGAATAAAATAAATAAATAAAAAAACACAGCTTTGAGCAGCCTGAACTTAGGGCCTATATTTCAAGTAATGCAAAAATATTCAGAATCTTTTGAATAAAATAAAAGTGCATCTTTAAGAAAAAAATTTAACAAAAGACCTTTGAGCTGCCCACCCCCTTTTTTACATGTATTAACTACATTTCAAATAAAATAACACAGGGACCTTAGGCTAATGCCTACATTTCAAGTAAAATAGAACAGGGCAGAATGAATAAAAGAAAAGTGCAGAGCTTTGAGCAGCTC